>VZTG01003083.1:1155418-1199742 GCA_013397845.1 Melanocharis versteri
GCTGCCCCGGGCTGCCTGAGGCGCTGCTGCACAGGTTCCCTGAGGCGCCGCTGCCCCGGGCTTCCTGAGGCCCCGCTGCCCCGGGCTGCCTGAGGCGCTGCTGCCCAGGTTCCCTGAGGCGCCGCTGCCCCGGGCTGCCTGAGGCGCTGCTGCACAGGGCTGCCTGAGGCGCTGCTGCACAGGTTCCCTGAGGCGCTGCTGCACAGGTTCCCTGAGGCGCCGCTGCCCCGGGCTGCCTGAGGCGCTGCCGCGCCGCACCGTGAGACGGGAGCGGCTGGAAGGGAGCGGCGGTGCTGGGCTGGCCCCGGGCAGGTGCTGGGGACAAGCTCAGCCCGGGCAGCTGCGAGGAAAGGCTCAGGTGGGTGACTCTGTCCTTTGCTCAACACAAAATCAGTGATCGGAAGCTTCTGCAGTTTGGCGATAAGTTATGTCAAAAATTCTGTGGCTCCGTGGTGTTTTACACACAGCTCAGTTAATTTTCAAATAAACTTTACATTGGAAAAAGTGACAATTAGCTTTTTCATACTTGCCTTTTTAAAAAAGTATTTGCACAGTATTTCCGTTGTACTACTTAGACAAAATCACTAGTTTGGATTTAAACTACATATGTTTTAACAATTTTTTGTTATAGATGAGCCTTTTGATTTTCCCAAAGTAAAATTTTCACTTAAAAAAACAACTTTTCTTTCTAATTCCTACATAATTCACAGTAACTGTTACTACTACTGATAAACAGAGATTATGTACCAAAAAACGGCTGGTCAGGCATCTTAGTAATTACTCTAGTTGAAACATTCTTTCAGCTTACAGAAATTATTTAGATTACAGTTAATCACATTTTTTTAAGGACAGTAAATCTTTTTTTGATACAGTATGTAATTATATCTTTATACTACATGAGTTTCTGCTAATTATGCAATTATCATGCAAGGAGATTAATATGAAAGATAGCCTGAACTGCTTGCTGTACATTAAAAATACAGTATATGTACATATACTTCATTTTCTATACAATCTCAATGATTTGCACATGTGTCTCTGGGGTCATTTAATTTAGTACACAAAGGATACTTCCTTTGAAGCAAAAAAAGGGACAAAATCTTCCTTATATTCAAGAAGTTGAAGACATTTACACATTGGAGAAAACCATTTATTTATAAAGTATTAGCAAGAGAATATCAGCAAAAGAAAATTCATATAACAACCAATTCCTCCTCCCTTTCCTCCCCTGCAAATCACAGTTCTGACATCAGTTTTGGACTTGTTAAAGTCACCTTTGCACACAAGATTATTCCTATTACTGCTAAGTACAGTAAAACTAGCCTCTTGTCATAGCTTTAAAACTTGTACATGAACCATGGAAAACTCACTACCATACACAAGAGGAGCTAATGATGATCTGATTTCTCACTGTTTGTAAACACCAGCAACCCCTCCACACAACTTACACGTACATATATTTCAGATCAGAACATGAACACTGAGGAGTTATCTTGGCATTTTATCATGCCATGCAAGCCTCAGCAAAAGCTAAAATCTGAATTTATTAATTCTTACGTTTTACCCATTTTGCAATTTGCACTGTATCACAGAAGCTGAGGGGGAAAGGCAGGGGGGAAGGCAGACACACCCCGAAGTTAAAAGTTAAGGTAATAGAGAAAGTTCAAGCAAATTAAAAAAAAAAACCCATATTACTATTCTTTGCAACACCAGACTGAACACTACTTTTGTAAGGAGTTTCAAGTCATAGACAAACAATCAAATCTCTGACACTTGAAAAATCTTGCACTGAAAAAACACAGTGCCTGTCCAGTGGGTCCAGATGTCATCTTATCCATCACCTGTCTGCAACACTTTCCAAGTGGCTTGTGTGAAGTAAAACATGACAGATAGCAAGAAATGATGGAAGAAAAATAGTAAAAAAAATAAAAATCCTGAGACACTCACGGCAATTATATTGAAGAAGTCATCATCTCCAAGGGTATCCAAAATAGATGAAACTGTCTGTTTTGCAATAGTCAAGCGAAGCCCTTTCATACTTCCACTGACATCCACTAAAATTACCACATCTTTTGGAGAAGTTGCTGCCTGGATGTACCTGAGACGAAAGAGAACACAACTTCTTTAAATACTGAACTTTTCATAATTTCAAATTTCTCAGACACTGGCAGTCATCTATTGCCTACCACTTTCTGTTTCTGCAGTCAAATGCAATGACTCCATTCTCATCAGGTTCCCATTTAATTCCTGTTTAAAAAGATAGAGAATAAAATACTAAATTACATTTTCACAATACCTGTTCAAAATGTATCTATGGTATTGAGGCTAAGTAGCAGATAATGGAGTTTCATACTTTAATCTGACAGGCAGTGCCATCATAACATAGGAAATACTGGGGAGAAGAAAAGTTCCTAAAATAGGACAACCAGAATGTTTTTTTCCTCACTCCTTTTTAGTCTACTGTAAGGTGAAAACCTTTTCAGGCCTACTATGTTCGTTGCATTATTTTCACAAAACTCCTGTGAAGCTTGGGTTTTGGTGCTGGCAAGCTTTATCACATCTTGCCAAGTCCCTTCCAAACCTCGAGCACTTCCTACCCATGGCAGACTCCAGCAGCTCCTGTTACACTACCTGCTTCACTCACGGGTCATACTCTGAATTTTCCCTCACATCACTATGAAGAGGTAATATCTCCTGGTTGTGGGTCGGAAGAAATACGATAAAAATATCTCCAAGAAAAAATGAATGACAGGGGAATTCTTCCTGCTTTTTACACTCATTTTCTAGCACAAAACAAGAAACAGCCTTGAAAATAAGGAATTATATTTGAAATATCATGGAGCTTGGGAACTGAAATGTAATCTAAAACTAACACAGATGTAGCAGCCATTACTGTCAGCCACTTTCAGACATACAGGCTTATAGTGAACTTGCTTAAACTCAAGACTTAGAAAAACATGGGTTGCTAACGCATCAGCCAAAGGAACAATACCCACTATGAGCCTGATTCAAAGTTACAGAAGCTGAGAATCAGTTTATTTACCTTCATCGTTTATTATAATGTGGTAAATTTTGTATAGGATTAAACGTAAAACTTAATAGGCAATAATATACATTTTAACCTATTTTTATAGAAATAATACAAGTGATGTGATTGTGTTTTATTACAACTGGTGTGAAAATAAACTTTAAAACAAGTTTTTTAAATCTTTAAATATAAATATGCCAGGTTAAGTGGAAGTTTAAAAATAGAACAACAAATTATAATGAAGCCTTACTGTGTGCATTGATAGAGCACATTTTTTAATTTCAGTACAACATGAAGGGTCTAATCCTTTTGCCCTCCTTCCTCACAGTCTGTTTAGAAGTTCTCACATGTGTGTATGTCTATCTGAATAGACATTTTTACATGAGTAATTTGTAAAAAAAATTGTACATGAGTTATCATGAAGGCCTCACCTCCAAATGGAAATTGGTAGAAAAACCTCAAAATTTTCAAAATGTTGACTGGAAATCTCTCTGAGAATTAAATGAAGTGAAACAAAACCTGCAAGTGTCTGTGGCAGTCAGGATTTGTGACAATACTCAATGCAGCCGTAGCATTCTTTACTGTATTTTAAGAACTTCTGCTCTTCTTACCTGGATATTGCCTGAAAAATCCTTTTGCACTTCCAAAGTACTGCCAGATGAGAGAAGGGTCACGATCAAAGTTATCAACGAACACCTTATTTAAAGATTCTGACCAATAAACTCCATTTACAATGGCTGGATCTGGAAAAAAAAAAAAAGAACACACACACGCAATGAAAAGTGGTTTTATCTAAGTAGAATCCCATGAACTCTATCATCTTCAGCTTATTCAATACCCGAAAATCTATTGACTGAAAACTGTTGCAAAATGATTTTAATTTCTTTTATCAAAAAAGTGATCCAAAATAAATAATCCACTTAAAGAACAGAAGTACGGCTCAAGTAGAGCAGAGAAACCTGGTACAACTTTTTAGAACAGTTCAAATTGCTCTTCAGAGCATCTATCTTGACCCACCACATTGCTTGTTCTGGAGAACATAAATAAGTCAATCTAATTTAGATTATTTACTCAATGTACCTTGCCTAAATGCATGGAATGTCTCATGGCAACACTTTTTTACATACAATTTGGTAATGTTTGAAAGTTTTCATGTTGGAACGGAAAGTTAAATACCTTTTATTTCGCACTTGAATTACGGTATGCATAAAAACACAACATCTCATGACAAATACCACTAGTTGTTACTTGGAAAACACTGAACCCACATTCCATAACAATTACCCAATTAGTTTTTATTTCCATAGAGAGAGAACTACAAAGCAAATCCTTGATGTTGAAACTGTTCTGTTTAAGACATCCTCATCTATCCCTAAAACCCCAGGCTGCCCAAGTACGATTTTAAGCTGCAGACTTGGTTCAATAGTGGGAAATGAGAAATCAATGAACATGTCTTAGAAAGTTACTGGATTTCAAACCGTGAATTTTGAAAGATGAGAAACAATTAAGATACAGGATATTCCCAGTTCAATCTTACGTGAAGTCAGCAGAGTAAGATGGAAAAAACAGAACTGAAATCACAGATGTGTTATTTAATTTGCAAAAGTGTGCATACATGAATACACAGTAACATTTGCTGAAGCATTTGAAATAAAGCAGCCATTAGCTTGCAAAATAATGTCATTGTAGTGATTTCAGAAGACTGCTTCAAATGTGATTTTAATGGACTGGAAAAAAGGCAAATTGTTATCTTCCCTTGCATTCATCAAGAAAAACAGCAGAAAAAGGGAAATGTCTCAGCAACACAACTTTGCACGTTGCTTTCACCTAAATATTTAGGTTTATATAGATGAAATGCTGAAAAAGCAAGGTCAGCAAAACAGATGTTGTTTTTAAAAACATGTTGAGTGTAGTTGCTTGTTTCTCTAGAGGATGAAATACACACTTAAAAATCTGCCCAACCAGACACATATCAAACAAACTGATGTCACTGGTCCAAGGGCACTACTTCAGTCCTGCCTAGTTGGCAAAATCCATTGTCCAGTTGCTTCCTAGTCTGAAGTTACCTCAATAACAAGCTGTGACCAGAACATCACAATTCAGCTCTCAAGACTGAGAGCTGTCATCGGTTGTAAAAATATGCTCCTATTTCAGCTCTCCAAAGTATCAGCCCATTGTTCAGCATTTAGACATTACCTGAGATGTGAAGCACTAAAATGAGAATCCTATTCCTCAGCCCACAGGAACTTCCCAGTACCAGTCCAAACACTGATATTTTGACTCTGCTCCTATACTTCATTTCTAATGGAGTATCCAAACCACTAAAAATTACAGAGGCACTGTTGCCTCAGCATCACAATCCTGAGATAAGGTGATAAGTTTAATTCATCTTTGAAAAGAGCAACCAAATTCAGAGGGTTGGGTTTGGGTTTTGTTCCTTTACTTTTCCTGGTGTTGCTAGAAAAGTCTGTTTAGAGGAATAGAGAAGGAGCCATTTCTCAGGCCTCTAGAGGGCTATAAGCTCTTTATGTGCCCCTCAGTCAGCAGGATTAGTGAAAAGCCAAACAAATCAAACAGAATAATTCTGTATTAATTTATATTTTAAATAAACTGCAGTCATTCTTAGCAATTTATATTTGGAACTCATTCCAAGACTGCACGTTGTACCTTAGTATTTTACAGTTTTATCAATTCATCAGATGCCTCCTATTCTGGATTCCTCAGAGCCTAATTTTAAATGTCCTTTCCTAATGAATCTGCGCTCTAATGCCACTCATGTGAGCAGAACCCTCTGCCTCCCAACCCAATGACAGTTTTCTTCGAATTCTGTATGTGTTCCAGTTCCATAAGGTCATGGAAGAACTTTAGTCGTTCACCTCCTACATTCTGAATTGAAGTCCTTCCAGTAGCATATAAAAAAATATATTTGTATATAAAAATAACAAAAATAAATCAATTATTTAAAATCATATTGAAATATCCATGAATATTTTGGATTACTTTTTTTAGACTATCTGTGAAGAGCTACTTAACATGTTTATACATCTGTATTACAGATTAGAGAACTCCACAGAAATAAAATCAGGAAGCTTTCCCTGAACAAGACTGGTGGAGTCTATATTCTGCATTAGGCTGACAACACTAATCATCCAACTGCTGATCACTCTAAACATTAATCCAGTGACTCTGAAACTAATAGATTTCTTTTTTTAGCTGGAAGGAGCATAAAGTAGGCATTTTAAATAAGAAGATACAATTAAAATGTGACCTCTGCTCACTGTGTTCCTTCAAAATGAAAGCTGGTGACCATTCCCTGCCTTCCCACACCCTGCATGTCTGTTATGCTGGCTGTTCTTTTTACAATATATCAAGTTATGTTTTAGGCATCAACCACTTTAATAAAAGAAACAAATAGGGCTACAATCAACTTAGTCCTTGGAATACAAGGAAAAGTGGTGTAGGGGAAAAATGTAACCACAGTACAAAACAGCAGACCTGGAAATTGTGAATCTTTACTGGCTGCTGCATCCTCAGGCAGAAGGTTTCAGACTGGAGCTCTTTGTTCTGAACTTTATAACGCTGCTATATGGGTGCATCTCTGACCACATGCACTATCCCAAATACCACTGAGTTTCTGACCATATGTCCTCATTAAAATTTTACACTCTCATCATCTAATACCTGTATGTTAAACTTGCTGTTCTGGGCAATTTCCAATTTTAGTAATTACACTAAATTGTTTAAATCCCCCCAGTACTTCATTTAGAAACAGTATTCTGAAGTTTTTCAATTACTGCTGAATGTCATCTGCATCCCCCAGATAGTTAAATGTCAATAGTGGTAAATTAATCCTTGTGAATATTCAGAAATTTGGTGAGGGAGGAAAAAAAAATAAAAGGTAAAGCTTAATATAAATGCAAAATCATTAATGTGATGTTATGGGGCTCAAAGATAATAAATGTAAATAGCTTTCACCACAGTTCTTGAAATATAATTTCTGGTTTTGCTTCCTGGCAGATAAAATATAATTAAAATATTCCCTTTCCCTTGTCTTTAGATGAGCTGGCTTGCAATTATATGGGATTTTGCTCCACCATTGTTTGTGTAGCCATTACCTGTTTTTACTGACATTTAACATAAAACCAAACTCCAGGAAAACAGGTACAGTGACATGAAACTGAAATGAGATTGCCAAAGAACAGCACAAATGCATGTAGCAATTAAGTGGCTGTCATAGATCCTGCTGGCCTGAAAAGGACTGAAGTCTCAACAAAGGCAAAGAAGGTGCACGGACTAAAAGATGTGCAACAGCCAAAGGTAATGACTTTTTTTTTCATGTTCACAGAATTCATAAAAGTATCTAGAGTATGCTAAGTCTATGGAACGAAACTAATACCTACACAACCCTTTTTGCATTTTAATTATTGCAGCAAGTTTTACAGAAAATAAGGGAAACCACCAGAGAACTCAGTAACTGTGAAGAAAGTGTGGAATACTTCTCTTTCTTGCCATACTCTGCTTTATTACCAAGAAAAGAAAAGTTACTAATGATCCTTAGTCTTTTTCCCCTATTCTCTTCCTTTTGTGATATAATCATTCCTGTCTCCTGGAAAGCTGTCAAAGACACTGGCATTGAAAATGATCTTCCCCCCTGTAATATCTGACAGCCTCGAGGGCAGCCCTAAATTGCAGAGCAGTTCTGTCATACCATGAAGCAATACAAGCACAGCCTATGGCCCCAAGCACTGGGAAAGGAATGCAAAATCCAGCACTCTTCTGGCTCAGAGATAGCAACAATATTAGCTTAGTTTTTTATGACATTGACAACATATTTAGTCTGGTCATATTTTAAAGAATAACAAAATCACATACTTTGCTGGGACATATACCAACAATCTAATAATTACACTCCTCAACACTAATATGAATGCTTTCCAGGGTGGTCCAGCATATTCAAGAGCTGGGGCTGGATGCCAGTTTTGGCAACTGCCTTCACTTTTTTCTCTCTCTTCCCCTCTCTCTGACTCCAGGGTAATGTGGATGCATCAGCTCACAGATCAAAGCATCTGGCCATCTGTAGACATAAAAGAAGGTGTTTGTCCATTTTGCTTCATGTGCTGGGAGCTGTTCACCAATGTCAGAAATCACATTCCCTCCTTGCAAGAATATGGGATGGTAAAGACTTCAAGTACGTGACAGTATAAAGGCATTTAGTGCCTTCATCTTCCAACATTTCCCTAATAACTTTACCCTTCCCCTTTGAAGTGGCAGCAGAAGAACTGGAATATGGCCAGATGTGTTTATTTTTATGCTAAGTTTCATGAGTGCATTTGGGTGATGCTTTGTATTGTTTCATGGTGTGGGGGGGATAATGTTCTTTTTTGGTTTGAGGGGTTTTTTTGTAATTTTTTTTTTTTTTTTTTAATGAACAAGAGGGACTGAGATTCAGCTTTAGTTCATTTGAAAGCCAGAATTACAGCTGCAAAGTCCTCACTAACAGCATTCCGGGATAGAGATTCATTTCTATTTCCTAAGGGCCTGCCTTCTCATGAGTTACAGAAAATGTCCTGCAGCAAATCAGTGAAGATTTGAGCACACTTCACCTGTTTAGTACTGGCCTGGCTGGACTTTGCTTAACTTCTTAGATGTAACAGCTAAAAGCTACAAGTGTGTGTGGGCTGACCTGTGGGCAGGTTAGAGCTAAGCTCTGGAAACAGCATATAGGCACCATCTATGAAAACAGAATGTTACCTACTGTTTTAAAGTAAAGGAGAAACTCAGAGCAGAAGTCAAGGGCATCCCACGAAGAGCTAGAAAGATGCTGCTTTAATAGAGCTGTTGTCCCAGGAGCCAGGTATATGGGGCAGTTAGACCTGTCTCTAACATGCTCTAAACAAATGGGATTGCCCACCCAGCAATTGCTTTGAGCTGAGAGCTGAAGTCAAAACCCAGTACTCCTGATGGATAAATCCATTCATGTTACTGCAGATAGCAGGGTATTTCTGTGTTTTCAGTGAAATATACTGATTTCCACACTTTTGCATGATACAAATTGAGGACTGTGAGACATGAAAGGATAGTAAGAAAATATCACACCACAGAACTCTAAGATGTCAGGATGTAACAGAGAAAGGGTGAACAACATGAAAAACCACTGATAGAAATGGTTGTTCAAGTGGAAAAGAGGAAACAAATTCTGAGAACATAGGGATTAAGAAAATTGAACAGAGGCCTTATATCCACGGCATTTTCATAATAAAAGCAAAATTAGTCATGAATACTGCAAAAAAAAAAGAAAAAAAAAAAAGGAGCCAATTGTGACACATGGCAAGAAGAAATTTCTGCACAGTCTGATAGAAGAGTAACCATCAGCAGCCAGGAAATTCAAACCTCTGGCAAGTGGCAGAGCAGGAAAAGTGTCACAACGAGCAATAGAGGAAGCCAGTGGAACACACTGCAAATTAGGGGAAAAGAAAGCAAATGTGATTGCTGCTAAATCCAGCCAACTGTGCTGTAAAATATTTAATGCACAACATACCAAAAGGGACAATTTTATCAGAGCTATTTTCAAAGTGATGTATGACAAAGGCAAGGCACAGCCTTGGAAATAGAAGTCATCCTTACAGAAATTTCTCAGGGACAGATCCATCCACCAGTCTTTACAAAAGCCATTTGAAACACAAGACCATGCAAACATGTTAACTAGCACTTCACAATAAATGTCTGATTCCTTTTGCACAGATATTCAGGGATGTGGAGCTCCAGAAGCAGGCTGACTTAACTGCACAGCACAGTGCAGCTGGCACCAACAAATGATGCTTTGAAGGAAGTTCCAAAGTCATCCTGTGTTTATCAACACATCATGCCTCTTACATACAGCAAATGGAGGCAGGAGAACCTTTAGAGAGAAATGTTTGAGCCGATAAAATGCATCACGGTTGTGCTGGGCTATAATAAATTAAACCTCTTCTCCTCCATTCCTGGGAGCATCAACAGAGTATGAACGTGCAAGTATTGGATATAACAGCACACTTATCTGTTACAGTGGCAAGTCACCATCTATTATCCTCTCAAATCAACAGGCCCTTACTTCTCTAGTGCTTTTATAGTCCTTGTGTAGCAGCACTTCCTTGCACAAAAGACTGTTTGCAAAATTTGAGTAAAATGGAGGTTTTACTCATACAAGATATGAAAATGTTCAGCTGGTTCTAAAGCCCCTAAAGATAGTATTAAAAACATAGAGCAGATGTACAAATGTATCTTGGGATGAGTATGTTACAAAATCCGTTATGTATTCTTAAACACTATTTGCTCCTTCAGGAATGTGCCAAATAAAAGCTGCAAGACACCTAAATAAACAAAGTATAGTGTAAAAATGTCTTTGTAAGTTTTTAGCCAAACAGTATTTTGAAACAGTTTATATTCTAGCCAAGCATACTAATGCTCAACCAGAAGAGCAAGCCGCCTTTTCTCCTCTTCACACAACACATACCCAAGAAAAATCAAAGAGTTATGTAGCAGCATGGAGAAAAAAATTATTACAGTATTCTAAAACAGTAGACAAAAAGAATAATATGTATCTTTAGATAAACTACTATTATTCTTTGTCAAATGTCAATCTTCTCCACTACATAGTAGTGTTACAGTTTTTACTTTGCCAGACAACCATTTAATTAATGCATATTCACTCCTAAAGGTTTTCAGAAATCCAGGATTATTGTCACTTTCTTGTCCTTAAAAGCAACAAGGAAGTAGGGGTGGCATCGTGATTGACAGAGGTGCGTCAGGTCAAAAAGCCTCTTAATATTGTACCTGAGATAGAGTTCAGTAACAAACATTCACATTTGTCAAAAGCCAAAGCCCAGCTCTGAGTAACTAAGCAACAGCTGCTGGATCAGGAGTGGGAGAGAATAGGACTTTCTAGAGGAAATACTTCAGGTTTCCATGTAGCCTGAATCTGACATCTAGTTGCCATGGTGATGAGGATGTATTAGAAACACAGATTAGATCCACAGCCAGAGACAGACTAGAACACAGCAAAGATAAAGCACAGTACACATCTTGCGTGGCCATGCCAACATTTCCAAAAGGCTTGCTGTTAAAGACAGAGGCTTGAGAGAAAAAAAAAATCTGTGAAGCTAAAGCCCTTTTCAAGAACAAAGCAGCAGCCTGAGTAAACTCTGGGAATCAGATTTGAGGCAGAATTTAAGCAAAACCAGATGGAAGAAGTGGAGAAGTCTGTGCATCTCTTTCCAACAGGCAACAAAAGTTAAAACAAAGAAATATGGGAAGATAGGACATTCTCTGCAACCTTGATTAAATCAGTTGGACTAAGAAAGCTACTTTTAAATTAAACCATGTCCAGTGTTAGGAAGACAGTGAAAACACTGTCCTAGAGACCTTAAAATGTGAAGACAAACAATCCAGGGGAAGGATTTCAAAATATAAATATAGTGGTCTGGACAGTATGTGACCATGAGGATTTAAATAACAACTCCAGGATGTTGGATTTTCAGAAGCAAAGTCCATAAAATCATATATGACAGTAACAGACAAGATTTTATTTCTTAATTTCACACCTTACAGGAAAATGGTTTTGCATATGTGCTAGCTGCAGATTATAATCTTTCTGCATCAGTTGAGAAATGAATTTTTTTTGGTTCTAATATTCTAGAAAATAGGTAATCTCGATTTTGGCAGCCAGTTGGAAGGCATTGATAGGAAAATATGACTGAATGATATTCATAGCTCTTTTTAAGTATCAAATTGAAAAAAACTCACTTAATCAAAAAATGGTTGTGGTTCATCACATTTCAATATCTTTTAGAGAAGGCTCTATTACATGCAGCAGATTTTTTTTCCTATGCAAGTAAAACTTTTGATTAGAGTTTGCATTTATTGACTTGTAGTGCATAAACTCATCTTTTAACATGCATGATTCTTTTAACATGCAGCGAGCATCATGCAATGGAAATGCCATTTGACACAGGTAATATTCTTTACCAGTTTCTAACCTGTTCAAGCAAAATTTAAAGAATATTTGTGAAGTCTAACTCCAAGATCTCCTTTTGCAATGTTTTCAGCATTCAAGAAGTAAATATGGTAAGCAGGAAAGCTTACACCTGATGTCCTTTGTACTAAAGACATTGAGTTCAGAATCATTCACAGTTATATTCCATTCATATTGTTTGTAAATAATTTTAAAACTATTGGTGATTATAAAGGTAAAAAGAGGCGAAGGATGGAAACAATTGGAAGAAAATATCTTGCAACAGAACAAGAGATAAAGGTTTTTAATTTAAAGATGGTAGGTTCAGACTAGATATAAGGAAGAATTTTTTTCCAAAGTTGCTGAGCCACTGGAACATATTACTCAGGGTTGGTTGATGTCCCCTCCCTGGAAACACTCCAAGTCAGGCTCTGAGCACCATGATCGAGGTGAAGATTGCTCACTGCAGGGGAATTAGAGTAGATGACCTCTAAAGGTCTCTTCCAACCCAAACGACTCCAACCCAGTCTACTATCCACAAAACAATAAAAGAGCACGCAAATAATTGACTGTCGACTTTCCGCAGCAGTAATAACAATAATCCTAACAGAAAGCTTTTAAACAAAGGTTTAAGTCGCATGATAAAATCTATACTTTCAACAGCCAGTGAAATGACAGATGACAGAGACAAAAGAGAGGCACAAAAGACAGTGCACATGTGCTGCAAAGAATCGTGTCACGAGCAAAGCTGTAAAACAAAGAGATAAAACCTCTTCCTGCAACACAGTATTGCAACCTTGTAAAAAAAAAAAAACATGAAAAGAACGTGAATTGTGAAAATGAAAGCAATGATAAGAATTGAATTTAAATCTATAGGAAAATCTTATAGTCATTTTGTCTTTGAAATAAGTGAAATCCAAATCTACCTTAAGAGCCGTAAGATACTTTTTAATCACTTTTTTAATAGATCCATATTTACTCAGAGTGATCCCGGTTACAGAGTCAAAATGGTTGTTAATATTTGAATGTATTCCAAACACATTGATATGGAATTAGTATTAGTGTGGTATTAATTTAAGGAAAAATGAATGCAGGCTATTACTAATGAAGACTTCTTTATCTTTTTACTTATTATTGAACTTTAAAATGTATTTTACAGTCATGAACCAGTTTTTAAAAACACGGATTTTACGGCTTGACTTACACAGTTTGAGACTCTCAGCAACATATTGTGTGCCTTATGTTTGTTAGTTGAGTTGACATAAACCATATCTCCTGTTGACAGAAACGCTTGAAAATATTCATGGACTTCAGCATCTAACACTGAAAAACTCTGCAGTTATGGAAAGCACCGATAAAATTGCTTCCTGTACTTCCAAAACTCCAGAACAGCAGCTCTATCACAGTGTCAGGATGAGAACAGACGGAAGACAGTTAAGACAGACTTCTCTAAGTTAAAATTTATATTGTTGCTTTTATTTTTCAAAGCAGCAAATTAACTTCAGACTGTATAATTGATCATCAGATTTTATTTTCTATCTTGATTCTGTCCGCTCTGTCAGTAAATACAAAGCAACATCTTGCGCTAAGGCTTCTACTTCATTATCTAAATATACCTGGATAAATAACTGACAATCTGTAATCCAGTGGAATATTTCTCTTTGGTTTTTTTCTCTTTTTTTAATCTCAAGCAAAAAAAGGATTTTGAGAAAATAATTTTTCACCTGAACATGCACAAACTGTTCTCCAGCTGCCATAAAAAAAGATCTTTCCTGTAACATAAGTGTATTTCCTAACTTAACAGAGAACCAGGCCTGACGATGTAAAAAATGTAAAAGTAATTTACTGAGGCAGCTGGCAGTTTATAATAGCAAAGATTTTATAAACTAACCAACCACTGGGCTGCTGATAGGTGTTTGCCAAAGACAGCCAATCTGATAAGAAAAATCCTCCCTCGTGCCAAAACAGCAACAGGCAGAATGCATGGATCGCAGTCTAATGTCAGGGGTAGAAAAGAGGGAACTGTTATTAAGGAGAGGTTTTTGGAAGTCAATTATGATTATATTTCAGCCATATTGGTCAGTTGCTCCCCTCTCAAATACATTATAGTAGGGAATGAAGATTTAATTACAAAATTCACAAAAACATGACTGTGAACTCAGAATATAATTCCAAATCACATGGTAGTACTATGAAATACAATTTGCTAGATGTAAGAAAGGATGTGAAAATTCACTCTTTCATAGTGGTAGACATGATGAAATGCCAGAAAAAGTTGTACATAAATGAGAAATGTATTCAGTATAAATCATGTCAACATTAAAAAGAAATCAGTACAAGCACTGGGCTAAAAGTTCATGTAACTTCCTGAGTTTAAAATGTATTAATATAAGGAAAAAAAATGAAACATTGTTCATTAGTATAAGCTCCATTCTCCAGTATAATGAAAGCTGGAGAGTAACTTTCCAGACCCAATGCTTTGGGGAAATTTTATGCTTTATTTTGACATATCATTATTAGATTCACTAATTGATTCTAACATATTTTCTTCTCCCTGCAGAGAGCACACATCCTCCCTGAAGCAGAGTCTAATGCCTTTTAGGTGAGGCAGTTATCCATATCGGGTTTCTAAAAAGAGAAAACGCATGTGAATAACCCTCTGCACATGCCCAGACACTGGTATTTCAATTCAGCTGGAGCAACAAGGGAAAGCAAGAAGGCACTCAGAAAGCTGTGTATGAAAGATAGTTATTACTGTAGACTTCACAAGTTAATATGGTCCTTTTGTGCATTGCCTACTACATCCCACTTTTCCACACACCAATCAACATTTCACCTTGGGCACTGCAAAGACCGTATTCAATTCTTTTCACAAAGCTCCATGGCAGGAGTGGACGTTTCTGTGTTCAAACAAATTTGAACAGACATCACTGTAAATCAACCTGGGAAGAAAAATTTCCAAAACTGAGTCTGTTCAGAACAAGTATATTCATTTGTACCAGCATGGTGCTGCTGTGTGTGCACCTCTGACTGGCATTTTAGAGTTTATGTGATATTCACCCCAGGGCTTTACTAGGAGTAAAGGGCAAAAAGCCCAAGCTAAAAGATACAGATGTCAGTTCCACAGAATTCTGAAGCACAGGCTTCAATCTCCCCACACAGAGCACAGCAGTTGAGCACATGTTGAATTTCAGGACCATGAAAATGTAACTGTGGGTGTGACGGTGGCACCTGGGGCTGTGCTGAAGAGACCAGACTGCTGAGCCAGCTCTGAAACGCTTCAATAGACAGAGAGCTTAGAGTGAGAAGCTGTGCCTCGGGCTATGCAATGGAATCTCACTGGAAGCAAACTCTGGGAAAACAGGCAAGCACTAAAGTACTGGTTACAGTACCATCCTGGCTCTCAGAAGTGATCTGCTGTGTGCTGTACAAACAGAAGGCAGTGCAGAGCTGTGACCTGACTACCTCTGCATGGGCAGGAAAATAGAGACATTAACCTTGTGCTGCAGCTTAAATTAAAATTCTTCAGATGCAGAACTTGACAACTGTGGTCACAAAACTATCTTGTGTCCATAATATTTCCTGCAATACTTCAGTGAATCACACATATATGTCAACAGCCTTGGTGTGAGAACAGACTGCACCACTCTCCACCACATAGGAGATACATATATATAGATACAGATACATATACTTTCATATATGCCTATATACATATGTCTTTTCCTCAGATATTGACTAGTGATGAAAACAAAAATACAGTTAAAATAATTAAGGGTATTTAAAATTTGAAAATCTGAGGTTTTTATCTAGTAGTTAAGTTTGGACTCTGCTCAATGACTTTTAATAAGTACAAAAAATTCAGTGGATAACTAAGTCTCGCAAAGCTGTAGAATGCACTTAATTGCACTGTCAGCTGTGTTAATGGGATGAAGGTTTATCCTCTAGGAAGTATTTCTCCATTATAAAACTGAGCAAGTAAAACAAGATTATATATTCGGTAAACTAGAAATGACAACAAAGGAAAAAACTTCCCATTACTTTAAATCAACTTAAATAAGCCTACTTCCCTTCTATTGCCAAGATAAATTGTTTTACTTTGTTCTTTTTTTTTTTTTTTAAGGCAAAATCAAACATATTTCTCAAGCTGTATCTGATCTGATCCAAACAAAGAAATTATCCTTTCTCCAATCTACCTCTATTGGCACGTGTCTGCCTCCTCCACCACATCTCAGAGGTACTGTCCAGGGCTGCTAGATAGATTCACATATGGTCACCCTTACCCTACTGTCAAAACACCCAATGAGGAAAGTCAAACTTCACTCATTCTGCAAGGCATTTTCATTTTTAAAAACATTTAGAAAGGTTGTCTTTCAGTGTGTAATATTTTATTCCAAAATCTCAACCTTAGACCAAATATGGAAGCAGAGCTATCATAAGATTTTATGAAATACAAGTGGGTTAGAAATAAATAATGATTTTATACATAAAAAGCTCTCAGGCACAGAAGTCTCTCTTCACTTCTAAATTTCTTACTGTGAAGAAATTATTACACTGAGAAAGACAGTTTAAAAGGCAAGAAGTGCTTGCATCCTGGTATTTTTGACTCATTGAAAAGAAGCTAACCTGGGCTCTTCCCCTTTCTACAAATGTAAAGCTTACCTTATCACATAAACAAAGACCAACTGCAAATTCTCAAAACCAGGAGCTGTTATCAGTTAATACTGAGACAATGGATTTCCTCATGTGTTCCCTAGATTTTATGCAAAGCTACCAGAAGTGGATGAGATCCTGCTGTGTGTCACCTCTGATACTGTATTGTGCTAGGCTTTGCTTTCAACAGGTGACGTAATTTAGAACTGCCTGAGCACTGTCACCAAGACACACTGACCCTCACTCTGGCTTTGGTTTTCATCTGCATTCCTCTGAAAACCACATTTATCCAAGTATTCATAAGCCTCTTCCATGGAAAAACTGCTGAGTGAAAACTCAACAGCAGAAAATATGTCATTGCTGTCCACAAGTAAGGGTAAATATGAGGTGACAGATTTAGGGGAAAAAAAAGCCAAACTGGAGTAGGTTCTTCATCCCAGATAGAGCACATACTTTGGACAAAGAATGTGGGATCTTGGCTACCTATATTCTCATACTAACAAAAGGTAAAATGCTACTCTACTTTTCTTTTACTTTTATATACTGTCAACATCTGCAAGATCACTTTTGAGTCTTCTTTATCATCTCCTTGTGTACATAAATCCATTATAGAATTCTACTCTCCCCAGTGGCAATCTTACTGCCATGCTCTATATGGATTGTTGCCAGAAAGCCTAGCCCACATTCCAAGTGCTACTTTTTAATTACGTGTCACGTTCCTACATTCTTCTAAATATACTACTGGCATCTCAGAAAGTAATAAATCAAATGTTGAAACCATACAAACTTTAAATGATTAATCATTTTTTCATTATTACTAATCTCTTCCACAATAGCTGTTTAAAATATACTGATTGATATGTAGAAAGTTGTATATGAGTATCTTAGGAATGTGTAGTGTGGAAGTATATATGCAAGATACGTCCAAGATAGCAGCACGTCCCAAATCATTTACATTCTAAATTAATAGGAAGACATAAAAAATAAGACCTATGAGAACTCACTTTGTGCCTCTATATAACCCATGTAAAATTTTTAATAAAAGAGCCTAATAGCTGAATGAGACAGTGCCTTATATACACCTGGACTTCTGCCTTTGCATTGCCCAAACTGGATTCAGATTGATTCTGTACTTTCAAAAATTAAACTTTCAGTCTAACGTAAAAAACATACCTTAATTCTTCTGTTCTTTCTTCCTCTATGAATATTTTTGTGTGACTAATTCACTAAGAACCTTTTCCCTGCTTTCTGTCAGAAATATATACACAGTTGATAATTGCCAAATTTGTGGATGGAAGTGCTACTGCTTGCTAAGGCAGTTATCACAAAACATCTTAATTAATTAATTATTCATTGTTTGAAAAGATACTGCCTTGCAAATCCTGTGGCTGTGGGCAATGAGGTTATAGGTAATGAGCACATTTTGTGTTCAAAGAGAAGAAACAGAATGCAGTGACAGATTTCAATTCACAATGTATGCTTAAACATTTCTAAAGCAAAACATTATAATGAGCAGTCATTTCCAGAAAGAATGAAGGAGGCCGATTCCAGGAGAATGTTCTGCAGTTTAAATGGACCACCAGCTTTTCTGCAAAATATCCTAAAGCTGAGGGGTCTCTATGGGCACACAGGTAAGTACACTTAACTGTAAAGCATAATCATCCCACTTTTCTTTGTTCTGAATTCCTTCAGTGTATGAACATTATAGGAATACCAAAATATTTTTTTCCGAACTGCATAGGCTTTATATTCCAAAGATCAGTAATAGTTATATTTTTAACATTAATGGCTGCCCACTCTAAGATATGGAGAAAGAAGGGAACGAGGGTGTGCAGAAGAGGGGAATGAAAAGTATAAAAACACATCAATAACCAGATCAGCTTTTTATATTTTACAATGATGATCAAGAGTATTGTAAATGCAAAGCTGTGATTCTTTGTTAAATTCATTAGTTTATCTTTCCTTCTGCATTATAGTAGGTGCATGCACTCTCTACTCCAAGATGGCACTAGTGTCTGCTTACAAATTAGGTTGGCAGACTTTTTTATTGGCTCCCTTTTTCCTTTTCAAAATGCTTCATGCTAAATTTTAATATCATAGATTTTATATTTAGCATACTTCAGTTTTCTTGATTTCATCATAAATGTAATGAAATTTGGTTTTGCTCTTTATTTTCAGATTCCAAACTTGAAGGTGTCCTTAGAATGGGAATTATTTAATCCTGTAGTTGCCATCAATATTTTTAAGCTTTTCTATGAAGAGGCTGAAAGAGCCAGATGATATATAAAGAATAGCAATATGTTTATGTGCCAAGGTTTTTAAGCCAATCTCATTTAGTGCCCAGTTAGGGACTGTGAACTTCAGTGATAGCACAGCTGGGCAGGATCACTGTGATCATGGAAGCTGACCAGGCCAAAGCTTTTCCCAAAGCTTAACTGAGCCCACAGTTGTGCAATTTGCAAAATAATGGAACCTGATTTCAGCCACTGGATTTTTACAATCTTTGGCAACCAGATTACAGAGCCTGGCATTAGTAATTAACTGCAGAACAACTAATTAAGCCTTTAATCATCTCTCGAATGAGCTAAATGAACTGAGCTCCTGTGGTCTCAGTCCACAGCACATTTGTCGATTCTTTGATGAGTCCTGCGACTCTTCTCTGAACCCATTGCAAATTATCAATATCTGTACAACTAAAAAAGCCAAAATTAAGGAAAAAGTTTAGAATTAGCTTACAAATAAGGTTCATTTTTTCTACATTGACTTAAGAGTCCTGTGTTTAACTATTCACTGATCACACTTGTCTGTTTTCAGCTGTGAGTTTGGGCTGTGATTCTCCCTAGTAATTCAATAAAATAAAACATAACCTGGAAATGAACAACAGGCCCTTTATAAAGAAATGGTATTGTTCAGACACTTTGTTGTAAACCTATCAATATCTACTGCCTGTACCCTCAGGTTAGGATTTAATTAACTTGTTATCACCCCTCTGCACTGCAGAATGGGGCAACAAAAAATTTAAGTATATCATTCTCTTCTTGGCAAGAGGACCATTTCCAGACATTGACAGGCTCCAAACAAAGATTATTATGTCCATGTGCAAGGAAAATGCCAGTAACAAACCAGATTTCTGCAGCTGGAATACATTTAAACGATTAAAAAATGCTTTTTTTTCTGCAGCTGCATAAAGTGACAATTTTGGATGGTCTGAATTAGGCAAAGTAGAAACAGGAATCATCACAGAGCTCTATCTTCCCCATCTCTACAGAAAATCTTGCATGAGAGGCCAAACCAAGATGTAGCAAGCCCTTTGACTTTGGCCTTTAACTATAAGTTATCAGCATATAAAATGCATTCTGTAGACAGCAGTAGCATGTACGACACACCTGAAGGTTCTTTAGTTCTACTGTTCTCACTGACTCCTCAGGGTCATTTCCTTCTCCTGAAAAGCACCGTTGCCTGACCTCTATATTCCTTCACAAACCTTTTCTTTTCCTCCTTAGCAATTCTGGAATGAATTAGTTTATAGACAGGCTTGATTAAATAAATATTAGCACTTGCACAAAAAAAAGTCATTTGGTATCTTTAGACGCTTTAAGCATTTTCCAAGTCTTTTCAAAATATCCTGCATTAATCATTTCACAACCTTTCAAATACTCTCTAGGAAGATTTATTTTTTCATCCCTAGTTTAAGACTTTGTTGTAGGAGTTTTGGCTTCTCAGGATTCACAAGTCAGAATCCTAATTCTGAAAAGAAGCTGCCATATCCACTGCTTCTTTTACCGGACTAACTTATCTGAATTAATTCGCCTTCCATTTGTGATTACACAATATCCTTGCATGACTACCACAAATGCTAGCCTGGAATGTATTAAGAGGAAAGCATTTCATGTCCTTTTAGATGTCTTTTAGTATAGTTAAAACACAGAAGAGGAACCAGATAATGAGATTAAGCAGCTTTCTACAGACCAATGACAAATATACTGTAGACATTGTCAGGAAACTTTGGTGCTTTCCTTCTTAATTTTTCTTTTATGAGTGACTTGAGAAAAAATAAACAGATAGGTGCTGCATAAGCACTGCAAAAATACAAATTCCTGCTGTCTGATTAAAGGGAAGTGGCAAAAGGAAAATGAGTAAATGTATATCTGAATTTAGTTTACATTCCTGGTTTTTAGACTGAAGCCCATCACTTCTGATACCTAATGTTGCTGTTTGCTAGTGCAATGTTCTATCCAGCACCTATGTCAAACAGGGGAGTAGAAATTATTCCTTCTAAGTATTAGCTGAAAACCCACAGCAGATTTTGTGCATAGAGCTAGAATAGAACATATACTGCTAGAAATATTCCCAGAAGTTTGAAAGCATAAATCTAATGAAGTATTTCCCTCCACCTATCCTGTATCTTCCAAAGACGATTCTAGATCTCAGCAAAGATAGAATACAACTGGTAAGTGACAATGTAAGCTCTGTTCAAATGATTTGAAGATTCTGGAAAATAATTCACTAGAATAAACATATTCTGCCATACTCTGTGGCAGAACTCATGCAAGCCTCATATGCAAATCATTAACCTCATTAAACTGCTAAATTGCCACAAAACAAAAGATATTACAGAACTGTCATACTTAAAAAATTCTTCCATAGAAATTTCAGTATTATTGCCAACTGGAAAACACAGATAATACACAGTTAATCAACAGCTTCATTTTTAAGCAAGGGTGTGCTTTTGTTTGGCCAGTGGAATGACGAAATAAAGCAGCTTTTTTCTTACCCTTATTGTACATATTGGTGGGTACTTGGACATCACTCAGACTGATGTTCACAGGCAAGTTATTGAAGTGGTCATTTGGCACCAGAATGAACTCCTTCCCCAGCTCCAGATAGTTTCCTTCTTCGTCTCGTTCATTTATGAGCACAGCATTGAAGTATTCATACTGCAACAGAAACCCACATTCTCTATTCAGAATGCACATTCAGCATAAAAATGAGGTTTGAATGGTTGGACACATCCATCAATCCACTGATTAACATCTCCAGCTAGAAGAGTAGAACAAGAAATTTTTATCCTCTCTCAGATTCCCTCTATACTCTTCATACAGGTACATTTATGAAAACAGATTTATCAATACATCTCAAGAAAACCCCATATTGTTTCAGTTCTCTGGCTGCCCTGAAAATATTAAGGGCAGTCCAAGAAAAGTTCTAATCATAAACAATATAGGTACTATTTTTAATACAAAGCTTTCTAGATTTAAATATTTTTCTGGATGACTACTTAATTATGATCTCTCTGTTTAGGTTATTTCCACCAGACCAAGAACTGCTATCAGTGCTGAACTTAGTCCTTGACAAACTAAAAGTGTTTTTACTTCACAGGAGTATTAACTACAGCTGTAGATGTGTACTCAATGTGTACTGAGTGATATTTCCTAAAATTATTTGCTTTATACTGAATTTTAGAAATGTACATCATAGCTGGCCTTGTAAATTATGCATACTTTAATACGGACATATAAACTTAGTAGTGACTTATTTTATACAAGAAATTATTGTCTGCCTGTTAAAGATTCCTGAAGACTATTTGGCCTATTTTGTACAGAACTATAACCAGATAAGCAAAAGCAATTTAGATAAAATTATTGATTTCTCTATGACCTAGTTTAACCAGAAATTTTACTAAGCTTTGAAACCAACAAACAGTACAGGCTACTTTTTAACCTCTTAAATGCCTTAACCCTTGGCAACAATTTGTGATGTGTCTCCTAACTGGAGGAGACCAAAGCTTAGTGTCTTCAAAGAATCACATTAATTTAAATATTAGTCTCTGCCCCAATATCCATTTGAGAGTAAATGCATATAATATTTAAACATAAATCTATGCTTTCACAGATGATATATATTTATACAACTTGTACAAGGACAAATATACTATACTATTTGCAAAACTGAAACAGACCAGCAAGTACAAAAATTTAGAAGGCTTTTCACATGCACTCTTTCTTAGTGTGATATGCAATTCATTCTACTAAACAAGAACCAGTTAAAATCTTACAACCTGCACACTTCCACTAAAAGGATTCAAACTATTCAAACAGTACCTTCAATGGAAGCTGACTTGGGGAGCAGCTTTCCGTATCCTACACTTCTAGCTTTTGATTTTTCAAAATGACCAACCCATAGTTTGGATTTTTGATGAAAGTAGAATAAAAAGGAGCTCATTGTATGTTAGGTTTTGAGGAATTTCTGTGTATAACCAAAATATTCAGACAAACTCAGTGTTCCACATCCATTAATCATATATAACAAAGACTGAGGCAGGTCTGTATTTGAAAGTCAGTTTAACAGAAATTAATCTGACATGGTCAAAAAAAGTTATATTCAAGTATTACACTTTAGGTAAAAGACGATTACATTTGATGATAAAGTATTCTGTACTAGAATATGCAGCAATATGCTCTTTTTCTTGAACTTAACTTAAGGTACATATAATGGAATAATTTCTACAGTAATTCACATACAGACTTAGTGATTTCAAGGATGTAAATTTTACTTGCCCATGGCTTTTATAATACATTGTAAATTGAAGGAAAAATGGACAAATTTAAAATAAGGATGTCAATATACTTGAAATCAACTCTAAAAAAGCATTCTTTCATTTCATTCAGTGGATTATTTACTTTTCCAAAGAAGTTTATTAGTAGGCAACCTCTTTCGTCAAGTTCTGTAACTGGCAAGGCTAGCCAAGTACTAAAATCTGCTATATTAAAAAAAAAAGGGGGGGGAAAAAGAAACCACTTACTTTACAATTAAGGATATTTAGGACTGATTGTTTCTTCAGTTGATTTAGTATTCACTGATTTATTGGTCTGAGTCTGTATTTTCTCTTCTCAACTCTACCAGTGTATGCGCAATATGATTTATGTTTGGGGGATTTTTTAAAGCAAATTGTAACATAAAGTAGTCCTTATGCTTTTGGAGATAATTAATATTTTCCTCTTTCATTTTGTTTTTTTTTTCTGTTTGATCCAGGGAGTGGGGGGAGGTTGGCTTTGGTTTGTTGAGGGTTTTTTTGCAAGTGAGAAGCCTACAAAAACAGCATATTTAAGACAGTCCTGCAAGTTCTATGGATTAAACATCAGGTAATATATGCAGCTCAAAAGTACTACTGAAAAAGATGAGCATTTAAGCAGCACTGTTATACAATGGCTTCTTTTGGGCTCTTCCTTTCCACGGAAATTATTGAGTGTGACAGCTGAAAGGTGATAGAAAGAATATTAAAAATTGGAGAAAAAATATTAAAGTAAATCCATCTGGCATTCTGACACTGCATTTGAGATAAAGCCGGAGGGAAAGAGGATAAAGTCCTGTTTGCTGACAACACAAATACTCTACCTAAGCTCTTAGAGAAAATGACTTCAATTTAATCTTGTCAATGGAGGTCAGTCTTTGATATAACCTTAACTAGGTGAGTTCTGAGTGCACACAGTATAACACGCCAGAAAGTTATTAGTCTAATAAATAACAAGATAATTATACAGGTTAGGAGCAGACTCAGCTCTACTGTGACTTGTCCAACAGATGAGTTTACTCCAACCTTACCTAGAGACCTGCAGGTGAGCGAGGAAATCTTCATGCCAGCTGTTATATGAATGGTTAGAACTAGAAATCAATTTTTATACTTTTGTGCGTTTATAGATTTGCTCAAGTAAATACATTGGGGTTTTTTGCTTGCACATGCCTTTGCAGTCTCTGCATCATTCTGCATGTTTGATCTGACATTTTGAAAGCCCACATTGTATCATAATAATAAGACACGACAAATAGGAATCTCAGTTTTCAGTTTTATCCCTGTAAAGAAACTTTCCTAGTGCAAGCCAGTATAAAGGGATCAGTGCCCAGCAGAAAAGCACTGGACTATTCTGCCCCAGCAAGGAGCTGACCATATTTGAGACACCCCAAAGAATCCTACTGCTGACAGTCTGTAGAACCCTGGGCTGCTCTGCCATACCCTGCAATCATAGGAGACAGAGACTTATGAGGCTGTTACAGAACTGATCACAAAATTGCTTTACAGCATCATTCATGCTGAGAGGAAAAAGCAAGTTTGTTTTAAAACAAAAGATACCTTCAGCCACAATAAAAAAATGTGTGCTGTGTGATTGCTTAGGATGGCTGCCAAAGATGTATGTTAATTATGACAAAAATTAATTTGTTCAAAATATAGAATAGAAAAACTGGGGAAGTGCAAAGTTTGTGGCCTGCAGTGAGAACCACGGGGGTTGGCTGGAGACAAGAACTGATCTTCAAGGTAAGAAGGACACTTCTTCAAAGTTCTCTATTGCAGCTTAGCCACCTATTTGGCATAACGTCTCAGCTAAAGAAGCACCTTGATTACAATGGATACTTGTCTGAAACAAAACTTCAGTAATTTAGATGTAATATTAAAAAGAATTGCACACATCTTGCATAACTGCAGTATTGTACAAAGTGTGGTACAAGACTGATGTTCTATATTGCCTTTTACATTTATCATTCCGTAAATATATATCCAGTGATGCCTAAATATTTTATCAAGTATTTGTTAACACTGTAAACAGCATATTTATTTAAACATAAACCTTTACTATTCAACTTAAAAGATACATTATAATGCAAACTGCCTTTACAACTTAGAGAGTACTTGGCACATAAGAGTAAATAAACATGTATCAGTTTTGTTCATTGCATTTTAAAATGAAGTATTTTGATTTTTAACAGCATGAAAGAATGCAAGCCACAATTTTTGTTTGATCTATTTTTTTCTAAACTATAGAAATTATTTTTACCAAGACAGCAAAAAAAAAGTCTCATTCACAGAGCAATGAGGACCAGGAAGGTGTAAATGAGAATGATTTGCACTAATGAGCCAGCATCAGAGCAATATCTGGATTACACTGATAATTCTTAACTACTCAAGAACCATTTTCACAGTGTTTCTGTAACTTTGCAGCTCATCTCAAGAGAAAGTTAAATGCATCTGAAAGATATTAAATTAAGGAAACCTTATGGCATTTGCATTCAGCCTCAAAATGCTAGAGCATCAGAGAGAAAATGAAGTAGCAGCAAATAACATGGAAAATTAAGGGGAAGCAAAACCCAGCATGAACTAGCACAGATGGCTAGAAATGCACAATATTTGAAACATCTACAGCAGTTGCACCAAAATAGCTATTATCATCAGAGTTTAAACAAAAAAGACAAAAAGTTTATTTTCTCAAGACTGACAAATAAGACACACCTGTAAGGAGAACAGAAAAGCTCATGATTTGTGAAAAGCAAAATGAGGAAAGTTATCCACTCCGAGGGAGGCTGTCCTACTAAGAACACATTGGAGACAGTGGTCCCCATTCTGGTACTCGTGTTAAAGAAGAGGCAAACATCTGAATCAATATCTGTTTCTAAGGCTCAAAAAATCTCTTCTGACAGTTGTCCAGTAAAGAAAATCTATGTTTTGAAGCATATGATTAAAGCTCTTGTATTCAATAACTTGGTCTGTTCAGCACGTAAGTATAAAAAGTCATAAAAGCAAACTGCCTTATTCAATAAAAACTTCTGAATTTTAAAAAGCTTTTTAAGTATGAGAGAACAGCATCTCTTGTTGTAAGGTACAATCTTTATAATTTCCAACTATTCTCCAAAGGTTCCTCCATGCTCCTCTGCAGGAACATCCAGCACTTTTTTCTGCTCTTTTTTATGTCTTTATTCAGCAGCAAGGCTCAAAAAACACCTGGGATTTGAAAAGTTGTCATCAGTCCCTCTTTAATTATGGAAGTAGTACAGAAACATTACTGGCATCCTTGGAAGAAAAACTGATCTGTTTTCTACACAATCAAATTAAGATGACCTTTCCCCAGGCTATACATTCCTGCCCAATATGCTTACCCTATTAAAATTGCCGTAAAAGAGGATAAATAAATAATACTTCATTATAGTATAAAATCTATTACAGCAGTAAATTGATAACACATCAAGGTCTCAGACTTGTAAGGATTAACTGATTCACCGAATGTAGAAAATAATTATGATGGCTATTTTAAATCATCCATTGAAGTTAAAAAACATCACTTTAGGTTACAAGTTTCAGATGAAGCCTCCTTGTCCTTTATAGATAAATAACTTCAAAAATATTTACTTTTAAAATGAAAAGCTCTCAAGAGTCCCTTCTTTGTCACAGGACTGAACAAAAACTCTTTGGTCACTCAAATTTAGTAAATAAAACAAGGAAGGAGAAAACAATTATGTAACAGGCTTTTAGTTTAGTATTTTGGACACCTTGACAAGCCTTACTGGCTATCTAACATTTTTATTGGGTCTAGAAGAGCAAATATTCAGTGTGTTCATTTTCATACACACAAGAAACAGAAGAAGAGGAATGCTTTCTGCTAAAGAACAAAACAAATCCCTACTCTGGTGACATAGTAATTTTTCCCTTCTCCCAGTGCGTGTAGGTTAAAAAGATTCCAGTTGCATGGATGAGTGAGTTCAGAGCCAGGGATCATGTTCCTAGAGATGCAGCAAACCATGGAATAAATTTACTGAAAATTTCTAGAGCAACGTTAAACAAGACTTTCATGATTTAAGTGACTCATCTTGCAACCAGAACACAAATTAATTGTAGAGTCTGTGCATTTGTGAAGGTTGAGCATTTCAAACCCACAGAATTACCCCCAATCCCAGAGAGCCCGTGGCCCAGTCAATGAACAGGCAAAGCCTGCAGCAGCCCAGTCACTCTCGAACACTGGGAAAGAGTGAAAAGGCAAAAATCCCCAACCTGGCAAATCTCTCATGGTAGTGTGGCCCTTTGATAAGGCTTATCATCTCTTGCACCTCCTGCTGTGTGAGCAGGACAGGAACACTTCTGGGGCTGGGGCAGCCCCTTCTCAGCTCCCTCCTGCTCTTCCACTTTGGCCTCGGCACAGGCAGAGCTCCCTCGGCTCTGCACTTCAGCTGAGGATGCTTCTTCCCATTCCTAAAGGGCGTGGAAGAGACCTCTACACTTACTGCTTCCAATTCAGCAATAGACTACTAGAAGTGGCTCGGTTTTCTCACTAATAAACACGAGAGGTTTGTTGGGCTTTATTTAAACAATACTTTGGAAGTGGCAGCAATAGGCTAAAACTTTTCACTCCAAAAGGACAAACTGTGCAAGATCAAAGAAAACAAGGGAAGAGTAATAGGTACTTCTGAAGGCTTGAGGATGTTAAAACATTTTTGAACACGCTTGTTATCAAGTTTGCAATTACTTCCATCCTGCAGCAGGGTTGATCCTCTCTTTTCAAACTTGAAAAACCAAGATAAAACATTACACAGTAAGCCATGATTAGATTTGTAATATTTTCAGAGCATTAAAAACATTAACTATGTCTCATTTTACTTTTAGGTTAGAAGCAGTATCCCACTGACATAGGTGTGGCCAAATCACAGAGCAAAACACATGCCAACAGGTTGTCTGGATGTCTTTCTTCTAAATTCCACTAACTCAGATATTCCCCAAACCAGTTTTATGGGGCTGACCTTCTTATACAAATTATACCATGTGTGTATCATTACAGATTCAAAAAATCCGCAAGATTTTAATGCCATTTTTATTACTAGCTAGAACCACAGGATTTCTTCATTTCTCTTGAAAGCCCTACGGCTAATACCAAGCTAATGAACAAGAAGGATCAACAACTTCTGCAAAATAATTCTGTAAAAGAGAAGAGCAAAATTGCAGACTTGTTTCAAAATCAATGCACTAATATATTCTGATGCTTTTCATTTTACCACAAGGTAACCAGTGAATGGTGTTCAACTTAGAACATTAAAAGAACACCATCCATACAGTTCAAAACGTGCTATAGAGATAGAAAAGTAAACTATTTCACAAACAGATGAGACGAAAACTTTTAAAGTGAAATCAGTGACGTTCTGTGCATGTTCAGCTCATCTGACACATTCAGGTTGATGACAACCTCAAGGCTGCTTCGAATTATCGGTGGAGATGTTATGTGACTTCTCTGTGCCTTTCTACAATCATATGCCCTAAGTGCCTCATTCCAACTTCCAAGCAGGAAGAAAAAAATATTTCTCGAGCTCTGCATCTTCTCTGTCTCCCATGAGAAGCAACTTTAACCCAGACTCTTCAGTCTAAAGCACGCATATATTGCTGCTCTGTGCTCAGCAAGGGCTGTGCAGCCTCCCCGACACGACATGCTCAGGGACAGGACAGTCTATATATAACCTGGTGCTGGGCTGGGGGTTAACAACTGTTCCCAAAAACACAGAAAGTAACAAGCAGTTCGTATCCAGCAGTCAACATTTGAACACTAACCGTGGCCCTGAATGATGAATTAAACATGTACTTTACCAGATTTATTTTTTTCAGACCAACAGGGGATAATCAAAATAATTAAATAGTGAAGAACTAGAACAGAATTTCATGGTGCTCACTACAATCCCATCTTTGTTTTGTTACTCCCAACCACCCACTAACACACAGGAGGTTAAATTAATATTATTGACTACAAAAAGGAAAGCAAAAGAACACGTGCAACATTATTGAATTTATTTGGGAGTAAAGTGAGAGATGAGATGTTGAGCAACTGAACATATACAAATCCTCTTCAAATGATTAATGACTCTCTCAAGCAATACAGAAATTTGGTCAACTAAGCCCACAGTTGAAATAACAAAACCATGATGATGAGTTAATTTAATAAAAGCAACACATGTCTCCAGAGTAAGGGGGGAAGGACAATGGCATCTATTTTATTCATAAAATAAGTTTGAAGCATTTAAAAAAATCTCACAGATTATCACAGAGTATGCATGTACACTTGTCTGATTCTTTATAATTTTACTTTGTACTGATTGAATGAATAAATTTTTTTAAAAGACACAAAGAAAATACTTTTTCATGTCACACACTAAGTTCTTCCTTGACTCCATTCAGCAAGCATGAGTCCTAGGCACAGAAACTCAGAATCCACATAAACCAGCTGAGGCAGGTTTACATCAAATACGAGTTTTTATTTGCCCTGGGAGAGAGCTGGGAGACAAGGGAGGGTGGAAAGAGGGGCAAGTTAAGAACTTGGATATTGCAAAATATCTGTGTGGGTAAAATGAACATCTGCACACTATTCCCATCCTGAACTTGTGCGAATAGATGAGCGGTTGAGCCCAAGAGTTAAGTTTATGAAATATGAAAACAGTCTCTTTTATGTTTTCAACTTCTAACCATTTTTCACATCAAGGAAAGACAGGCCAACAATGATAAATATAACAGCAGCAATATAAGAACACATTACATAAACTGAACTTGTCAGAGCAACATCATGGAACTATCTGGAGTCTGGACAACTATTTCTTCACTATATTAAATTCTCAGATACTCACAGCACAATTTACTGGGACACTCACTGAGCTGTGGACTGTGTTGTTATTGGAATCTGCTAAACAACTTCAGAGTTATGGTCAAACCAGAGCACAGAGTGAGACTCTGTGAATGCAACTGAAGAAACGACAGATTTTCAGAAACACTACCACCACTTCCATGTTCCAGCTCTAGTTTGTGTGGCAATTTTATCTATTCTAAATTAAAACAGATAAACACTTTTAGAAAGGCTGATCAGGCAAATTAAGGCAACCAGAGGCAAATTTCTAGATTGAAACCCATCTGGGGGATGGGATAAGAGGTACTTTTATGAATCATCTACCCCACAATCCAGCTTGCTGCTCTGTCTTGTTTACAAGCATTGGAAGTTTAGGTTCAAGACATGAGGGAGATAACATCTCCCAAAGATTCTGAAGAATCCAAGAAACATTCCTAGGGTGGGCTTTGCATGAAGCATCTGCTGAGAGCTGAGGAAGTCCCCAGCAGACAGCGGCAGCCCGGACTGGGTACATCTTGTGTTTATGTATTTCCCTCAGCTCAGCAGGAAAGATCACACACATAGGGGCCTCTCAGCCATCTAAACAGTTTAAAAAACATTTTGTAGCTCTCTTTAGTTTCTCTCTAAACATACTAATTTCCTATTTCACTGCTCCCTTCCTGTCTCTCTGGTAAAGGATAAATTGAAAATAACAAGAGAGAATTCAGTATCATTCAGTCACAAAGGAGTCTGAAATGCTCATCTAAAAAAAATGTGAAGAAACCCTCATTCCTACCAGATGTTTATCTAAGATCATGCATCTCTTGTTACCAGGACATCATCTGAAGAATGACATTCTTAAGGACAAATAGCATTTTTTCTAAATTGTTACTATCTTCTTAATGGAAAAGATAATATACAGATATACAAATTCTACTGCCTTTTTCTACTTTGAAGGAGAAGAGCTGAATGCAAAAATATTATAACAATTTTTTAATTATGATTGGCAGGAAAATCCTCCATTGTCTTTAAACATTTATTGTAGAAATAAAGATTAGTGCTAATATAATATACTCCCTTATAAAAAAGATTTATCGGTTTTGAATATGTTGGCTCTGCGCTTACTGCCACAGCTAAAACAATATTCATAAAAATATAAACATATTTACTGTTTGTAACGGCTATTTTCATGGATAATTACTACATTTAATGTCTTTTACTTCCGTGCTTGCTTCATTTTAAGTCTGTGACAAAATGTACCTGCATTGCCAATAGCCTTTTCCAGGTCATAAGCCATCTGTAACCACTGCAATTCAGTGTCATCTTGAACAAAAGGCTTAGCCAACAGGAAAAGGTATTTGGAATAATGAGAAATTCGTGAAGCTGACCCAGAGGTTATTAATTCAGGCTTCCCGGACATAAGTTTACTGCACAGATGACTTACTCTGTATAGATTCCAAGGGAGAAATTACAGTAGATATTGTTACAAAAGCCTCCAACTGCCAGAAAAAAGATCCTCCCTCCTAAATAAGGTGCCATGAAAGCACTTCATTAAGCAATAGCTTGTCATTAGCTATTTTGTTGAAATAATATATGGCATGACTGGACCACACAGGGATCTGAACAACAATACATACAACATATCATGGAGAAACCCTGAAATGTAACACACATCTCAGCTATTTACTGATCTGCAGTTTAAACAAACACAGAGACCTAAAATAGACTTATAAACTTTAGTGACAAAAATATTTTCAAAGACAGAAGGGCTTATGCTAATGGATACCATTCAAAATGCCTAATGTAATACACATCGTCCTGAAACAGAAATATGCCATGAATAAATCCTCAGCAAACATTCAGGTACTCAGAGCACAAATACGAGCTTAGTTTTACCTGAGCTATATGCTGACACTGAAAATTTGCAGGGTTTGTTTATAGTAAAGTTGATTGGAAATAATGAAATGTCATCCCTGAAATATCTCTAATTCCCATTCGGAATATTACTGTATTTAGAAAGAATTTTGCAACAGGAAGACTTATTATTAATACAAGATTATTTTCTAATCAGAAGAATGTCTCTACTTATATATATCCTGTACTTTATCTGCTTTACAAATGGCTTGCATATTTGTCAGCATCTTGGGTTCAGCTAGACAGTGATAAGCCATAAATACTTGAGGAAAGAGAGACATATTCAATTAAAAAAAGCTTCTCATCTGTGTTACAGCTATGCAGAGACTTGGATGTGAATGGTGGGTGCTGCAGCTGAAAATAATAGCTGTCCCTTTGTCTTGGAGCATATACATGACTAAGACACTAATCTGATACAACACCACTTTTATGTACAGAAGAATAAGGAGGGCTTGCATCTGCACATTTCAATACCCACTCCCCAAATCCTGTGTATGACTGTGCCAGAGAAGGTGAAATAAGTCTGGTTTTTAGTGCTTCTCTACAGCAGTTGTTCTGGCAGAGTTCAGCTCCCAGACATTCCTGTGAGCAGTGGCCAAAGAGCAAATCACCTGCCTGGTCTGCACTGAGGACATTCAGAAAGAGATCAGAGTGCTGAGAGTTCATGACCCACACATTCAATACATTTTCTTGCACTCCCAGCTCAAAGTATCAATGCACAACACTGGCATCATCCAGACAAAGTTCAAGTGTCAAGCTGGGGTTTCTCCTACTAGTAATTTCTGTAGGGCAGGACTCTGACAGGCAAATATTAACAAATAGCAAAAGAGAAAACAGCCCTTAAAATGCAGCTAGCCCTTTGCAGTTCTCCATGGAAAGCAGGAAGATTAGTTCACCGATGTTTTTCCCAATTAGGTCTGATGCTCTTGTTTCTAAAATCTTTAGAGCATTTCCAAAGACAGCCTTTGTACACCGCATTACACTGGGCAGATCTACTGAAGTGCTGCAAGATGACAGGTGAGGAGCTTCACCCTTCGTTTTTTCTTATTCTGCTCATTCTTTTTTTCTTTCTACTTTTCTTAAATCTAGTTTATAAAAAATGCAGAGGAAACTGAAGCAGTAAATATATCTATCACCAGTCTGCTAGAAGTAAAAAATTGAGCAAATCAGATAAAAATGAGAAACTTCTTACTTTACACCAGCTTCACTGGAGTCTTACTAATTGAGTCTCTGTGATTAACTGCAATTTAGTAGGTTAATGAAGTTAGGAAATTTCAATCTTGTTTCTGAAACTCAAAATCTTTCCTCCCACTTAAATTTTTCCTTCCCTCAAAAGCAAATTATTTTACTTCAAGTCAGAAAAGTCAAGCTTATCTACATATTTCTACAACAAAATCTCGCTGAAACTTATTTGATTTTTCATTGATACTGTTCTTTAATCACTTTGTTAAAAATGCAGGAAAAAAACAAAAAAAATGGCACTTTATATAACTCATGGGAGAGATCAGTCTTGATTCCTGAGCTGCAAGATGGGAATTACCACATTTTTCATACCTGCAGAACTGAAACCACCTGATGAAAACCTCCACAGCTTTACCAGCCCCTGAAAGCACCACTGGTACTTCTGTGCCCTCAGATGCTCTGTCTGACATATCCCACCTGAACAACACAGAGCAGCACTCCAGTCCCTGCCCCAGCTCCCCACTGGCCACTCTGACACGGAGCTGTTCAATCCTGCCTCTCCTGAGTGCAGCACCTGCACCTCCTGATCACAGCCCTTCAGCTCCCTAACGGGTTCCCTTTGGATGAAACCTTCCCACAGCAGCTTGCATAACACTGTCTAACTCCAGGCAAGAGCAACACCAGCAGCACGAAGAATTTAACTCCCTCAGATTTACCTCCTGAAATAATTTCACCTCTGTAGTCAGGCCGTGCTTCTGTTTTTAGCAGCAACGAAATAAATACACCTGCCTGTATCAAAGCCTGGAGAAAACTCTTCATTTGACCTAATGGTTAAAGGCAAGATAATCAGGGCATCATTAATGCAGAATGATTAGACGGCTTCCTAACATGCTGTTAGTATGTGTGCATTTGTCCCACTTGTGTGGATCCAGATCTTTTAGCACCCTAGAATAGCTAAAAAACACCAATCTTACATTTTACATTTTCTATCAAACCAATAACTGAAGCATCACCATGAGTCACAGAGGTTGAGTAGCTAGGGACAATCATGTGTTGAAATTATAAACGTCAAAAGGCTGTGATTCACTGAAATCAAGCGCCTGTGTTTAATATATTTATATTAAGCTTTCACATTTCTGAGACATAGTTTCACCCAACTGGAGTGTAAATCACCATCAAAGTACAGAAGAGTAAATCTGCAGAACATAACTGGGTTTGAATATGACGCACAGCAAACAGTTGCAAAAGCACATACAGGGATTCATTGTCAGAGCTGCTCCAGTCTTGGAAACATCTCCACATTCTTCCACAGTTTATGCAGGAATTCAGAATGTTGCAAGTATATAATTAGTATTAGATGTGATTAATTCATAGTGTGGGAAAATACAGAAAGAACTGAAATAGAGCTCTGTGAATCTCCTTTCTCTCCACCCAAACTGCAATCAAGCATATGCCTATTCGACTCTCTGAACAGACTGCCAGAACTCAATTTTGGGAGCTGGCATTTTTCTCCTCTGGCTGCAATATTGAATGTTTCATTTTTCAATGTCACACTATTTACCATGCACATAGTTTAGCCATATCATTTCACAGTATGGTTCTGGGGCTGGTTGGCTCACAGCTTCTTTGTACCTATTTTCCTTCATTCTCTTTTCTTTCTCACAAGAATGTTTGCCAACTCTTATCTGTCTGTATTTGTAAAATAAGAACAAGCTATTATCAGTCCTTTGAAAGGCACACACGTACAGACTTCTAGGAAAACATATCTGCAGGTTTCATCTGCATGGTTTGAGAAGAATCAGTTTTGACTTCTACTCTGGCTCACTCTGGATTTTGCACTCAGCTATGCGTCAGGATCGGAGCTTCCAAGTTTACTTGTAATGCTGAAAACATGAAACCCAAACCATTTTAGAGTTTGATACACAACAATAAATCAAACCTTAGACTACTGCCATGAGGCTCAAATTTGCTTGAAGGGCTCTGTGAACCGTAGCAAAAATCTCATGGAAATTTAGCTTTTAATGATAGCTGAAGTCCATCAGTGCTTGGCATGGTTCTGCAAGTTCTAATATAAGGTTTGCAAAGGGCTGGCAAGTACATGCCTTCACTGGTGTTTACTTACCTGCAATAAGCAAGAATAATACATTCCAATGTACGCTCAGTTTCTGAATTTGGTGTGTATTTCACCATGCTAAAACTAAAACTAAGTGCAAGCAAGATGACAGAGGAAAAAAGTGATATAGGGAATAAAACATGGGAAAAAGAATTATGACTTTAGTCCTGCTCTGCCCAAAATTCCACATGCCTCCTGAAAAGATAAGTGAAATGCAAAAAATAAATGCCTGGGTGACTTAAATATCTAATTCTCATTCTCAAACCTTACATTTGGCTTTAAATTTGGTGTGACCTCTGCTGTGATTAAGCACAGCTATGCTGTACAGCACAGCCCAGGGCAGCAACTCTCTTAATTTAGAGACTGAAAAAAGTGACCTGGAAGCTGGATTACCTTGCCTACACAGTACTGTGCCCGAGTTAATTAGAATCATTATTAGAAGAGCCTATGACCTCAGAGGCAGCCTTGTCCTACACAGATCACCTGCTAGCAAACCCCCAGCCATCAGCTTCCTCATGGCCCTGGGGCTGGCCACACAGAGCAGCATCTTACAGCACCACAAGGGACATCACAGAAAAACTGCACTCACGTTTTTCTGATCATTTTACCAAACAGGAAGTTACAAGGCTCCATTAAACTGCCCTGAGCTACCCATTTCTTCTGCAGTTTGCTGCTCTGTGATTCCCTAAAAAGAAGCATTCTTCTTGAATACTGAAAAAAAAATGAATAAACAAAATATATTGTAAATGACATAACACTGAAAGTTCTCATATTCCTAATTTCTGATCACAACTTCCTACTCTGATAATAGGTATAATTGTGTTGATTTTAGTATAAATTCTCCCTAATCCTTTTCTATCTAGGTTATTATTTGTGTCAGCTAAAAAACATATAGATCATTGATTATACCCATAAGCTCATCAATTATTATATTTTTGTCATTCTGTAGTAACTATTTTTAATGAGGTTCAACATATGAAGGGGTGTAAAAACTCTGAAAATAAAATCTCTCTCTTAACCACACTTTATATTTTTAGTCCATATTTATCTGGCACTTATTGGCCTCCAAGTCATATACCTGCACTAATGGGGGAATAAACCTCCTTGTCCCAGTATTTACTAAAAAAACATGTCATGTACTCTCCCTTCTCCTAAATTCAGTGTTTTTTACTTTATTCAGCTTTATTTATGAAAGGTTATGCTTACTGCAAATTCTGTCTTGGAAAAGGCTTTATTAGATTAAAACTAATTTCCTTCAAAATGTCTGCCCTTCTACATCTGAGGAAAACATCCTGACTTAATATTGGAAGAGAGGGAAAAAGCCCTAGTTAATTAGGGGGGAAAATATGCACAGAGCCCCCACCATGACAAGAGACATCCTTTCATCCGTGTATGGCACAGTCTTCTCCCACCCTGGGGCTCCCTGCAAGCTGTGCCCGAGGTTTCCCACCAGGAGCACCCCTGTGCTGGCCCCTGGTGCAGATCCAGGTGCAGCAGCACCGAGGCAGCCCTGCCCTGCAGGCAGCTCATTCTGCTTCCAGCCTGTGCCTGCGCTTCTCCAGACTGCAAGGATTATTGCAGGAGTTGGGATGCAATTACAGGGTTGGAAGCCCCACACTAGTGTCTGCCCCTTGTCCTTTGCAGTTACTCCAAAGGTGGAACGAGCAAGGTCATTTGTTGCCAGACAAGACATTTCCTGACCCTGGCAATTTGTCCACCTCAGGGTGAGGAGACATCACCTGAAGATCACCACAGAGAGGAAAACTGTACTGGATACTCACACTTCTTTATTTCAGTGACAACAGCAGACGTAAGAGGTGTGCTGTCCTTGTGCTCCAGCTGCAGGGAGAGGTGAGGATGGCCGCTGTGGGGAGCAGGGCTCACGTGGGAGATGGACACTTCTCGGGAAGCACAGGGGGTGAGATGGACGTGGTGTGAGGGAGCTGCTGTGGGGTCAGAGGGTGTGTGCACGACCCAGGAGCTGCTGCCCTGCAGAGGGTGGCTCTGGAGCAAAACCAGCATCTGCAAACCCTTGACATGGAGCTCCCCAAGCAAGGCCATGGAGTTACTCTTGACAAAGGGAACTGCCAGCCACTGTCCCTTGGGGAGAAGGAAACTCAACACTTCATCCCATTTCTGCAAGCCAATATAGCTCTGTAAGGGGTTTATGTCCCCCAGATACACCTCATGAGGACGTGCTTCGGAAAAGCTGATACAGGCTCTCTTTTCAGCACCACCACTTAAATATTCATAGGAAAGGGAAGTAATGGAAAGCTTATTGGCAAGAGATTACAAAGGAAAGGTCTGATAGTAGAGGAGAACAGAACTACGGAGTGACCTTTAATAAATAACTGCTATGGTCCCAAGCGAGTTAATAAAATTACAGACTAATTTAACCACATCCCTAAACTTGCCCTTCAACAATTGCATGGTCAAGACATTGTATACAAACAGAGAGGTCAGCCTTTGCTAATGACCACAAAAAGCTTCCTCAGTGCAGCCCTGCAGACAGGCTGGAGTTACAGACCCAGGCGCTGAGTCACGGACTATACCCTTGCCTACATGTGTAAGGCATTAAGTGCTCATCACAGAAACTTAAATAGATTAAATCATTCCATTGCAAATGACAAAAAGGCAACTTTCAAGTTGCACAGTTATTATTCAGAGATATGGAAGCAATAAAGTTAAGGTTCCACAGGCAACCTCAGCTCTGGACTTTGGTCTGGATGTAGTGTGGTTGTTAATTCCATAAACCACTAATAGTTTTGGGTTTTTTCTTAAAAAGAATAGAATAATAGTTTTTATTTGCATACAGCCTATAAACTCTCAATAAAGGTAGCTCTACTTTATTTAAATAATCCACTCTCCTTTTTACTGACATATTTTTATGCCCTAACATCTTTTCCCTCTGTTCTCACATTTTGATGTTCCAAAATCACATTTCTCTCCACAGAGCCGCACCAACAATCCTCACCTCTAAGAAACTAAGCAGGGTACAAAAGGCTTTCTCCGTGGATCTATCCCTCTGCATTTTTCTATTAATTCACAGCATTCCACATGTGCAAGAACATAGATAAATCTAAATCTAACTTAATTGAATGTGCAGGAGGTCTTTATATGCCTATAATTTTTCATCATTATTCAGCCATGTCATTCATAAGCTTTTGCAGGTTACTTACAAAATATATACTGTCTATCTTTTGAGCAAGTGACTTCATCAGCTCTGGCTGCCATACAGGGAGTTACAGTACATAGATGTCATCTCATATATACATTAAAAACTGAAAAAGAATATTTGATTTTGTATGGAAAACAGTATTAAAATTACAGAGTCTATATCAAATTCACACAAACAAGAGAACAGTTTCAGTCTTACCAACAAAGGAAATTTAAGTTTAGTATTGTGCAGATATAACATCACAATTTTGCTATGTTGAAGGTTGTAGGGATTAATTTTTTAATTTTTCCTCTACTGTCTCACATAACCTGAACATTTTTACACCTACTCTTCTTCAACTAACTGGCTAAGAACATCCTGAAAATTGGGAAATCTACAGTCAGGCAACTCGTGTGGAAATGCCATGACAAATGTAGTAAAGAGGTCATCAATGGCAAAATCTGAATATACAACAAGTTCAAGAACTTCCTACTGCATCTGCTACAGAAAAAAAATGCAAAGGCGAAGTTCTTTGGAGAATTAAAAAAAAAAATAGATTTAGAGCTTCTTACACCATAAGTGGCTGTGAAATCAATCAAACGTAGATGAATACTTATGTCAGAAGTTTGTGAATCCCACCCAAAGAGAAAAACGAGATAGAGCACAACACAGCTATGCAAGAGTCCAGCAACAAAACTATTGTCTAAGGATAGCTTTGAAATATTTATAAACAAGTGTAGCGTTACAGCAGAGGAAAGGAAAACTATAAACAATAGGGTCATACTGTAACTTTAATTAAGAAAAAAATAAAAGGCAAAATATCTGAAATACCAAAGGAACCTCTTTAAAGAGACTTCGGGGGTAGGAGGGAACAGTTGGGTTTTTTAAACAACCATAAATACTCCCAGACTTGTACTGGGATGAGACAAGAGTGGCATCTAGCGGCTCCCAGCGTTACGGTGCGTGTTCCCAGGAACAGCTGGGATACGGCCCAGACCTGCTTTTCTGCGGGGCTCATTCCAACCCTCTGGGCTGTAACTGAGTATCTGGTGAGTCCTTGAGAGCAAAACTGGAGGATGGGGGAGTGGGGAGGTTAACAAGTAAAGGAATAAAGTAAAGAGATTTCATTCTCGGTTTATCGGCGCTCTGTTAGCGACTTTGCTTAAAGGCAAGTAGATAGGATTTTTGTTTAATCTGGCAGGAATAAACTGTACATTCTTTAAGAAAATATTTAGCAAAGCTATAGGACTAATGCTGGTTTGTTCTTCATGTCTGCTTACCCCTAACTTCCAACTATAAAGCGTATTAACAGAGCACATTCATACCTTGTATACACGTTTGGCCACATTTTCCAAATTTACTTAATACTCTCAGGTGTTACATATTTTTAACATAAAAATATTGAAAAGAGGTTCCCCAACTGAAAATTCTGAAAGTTCCTTATGAGAGTAGACAGCGTATTTGCAGGAACGTACTTCCAGAGAGTCATTCAGATCCCCTGGGGGAGGATCACTTGCCTAGGAAAAGGGTACAGTGTTACGGCATTAGGGAGACTTGATGAGTTTTTGATCCAGGTTCCATTTTAATTACATATTATTAATCATTTTGCCGTTGGAAAAATCCACCATTGTCTATGTATAACTAATTAGGAACTCATGTTTCTTAAATTAAAGAAACGTGTAGAGGTTTCTTTTGCAATGTGGAGTTGAGCTGAGAATACATTGCACTAGAGCATAAATTATCCTTCGCAGTCCAAAAACCGTTCCTCTACAACACAAATATACAGGAAATTAAATTGTGTATTGTATTCCAAAACTGCTGTGAGACACTACAAACATTCAAATATCACCACTGAAAAGGTCATTTAAGTAACCTAATCTGCTTTGCATTTGCAGTTCTTATCTCTTTAAAATGGTTTTCCGATAGTAAAAATAATTTCTCTATTAATCCCTGCACAGAGTAACCACACAAGCAAAAGTATATATTAATTGATATTACTGTTTATGACTTGGATGGCAATGACTGAACATTATAAATGCTGCTATTACTATCAGCAGAACAGCATGCAAGGAGGATTTGAATTGTAATCAGTGTCAGACACAAAGCCATTAAACTAATATTTAACCTATATTAAACAGAATCCAAGTGTTGAAAGCTAATGCATATATATACATTGATGTAATTTAAAACATTACAAAATGTATGTAGCAGAAAATAAACCAAAAAATCTGTGTGTGGTGGCAAGTCATTGCATTTGAGCTCAACTTACCAAAGTGTCTATTTACTTCAGAAGTGACTTTCTTTTTCAGTTTTCAGAATTTAAAGCAAAATTTAAAGCTAAAATTTCATTTTTAAAACTGAAATACAAAATTATTGCAGATTTTTAGAAAGTACTTTGATTCTGCCAGACATTGACATTCACCAAGTCCAAACCGCAGTTTTTTGGCTTCTTTTTTTTCCTTGAATTTTGGTTTAAGAATGGTTACACTGGCTTAATATGGTGAATGCTATGGGAAAGCTTAGATTTAAATCCCTGGAAAATACAGGATTTTTGATAATATAGCTCCTGACTTGCAATACAATAAATGAGATTTGTTGGCACAACTTGCCAGAATTACAAGCTGCAAGTACCATCCTCTTCTCAGTAAAGAAAATTAAAAATCAAGGCAACAGCAAAGCCTCAGTCAGTACCTTGTCTGACTACACTGTGTGTTTCTGTCCAGTGCTTTGAACATACATACCAATTTTACATCATTATAATGTCCTAGCTATTAACTTTCCCTATTCCGTGATTATTGAGAAGACAACAGCTCTATGGCTTTTTGCAGCATCTGCAATATGCAACATTTAAATAAGCTTTTCAAAATTTGTTCTTCTCACAGAGGCCAGCTCTGTGTGCCGGCTCACCCACCAGAACTTCCCTGTGACCTTTCTGCCAGGACAGGCTGTATGTCCAAGGGTTACAGCCCAGCTGAGTGGCAACAGAACCGCACCATTTATTTGTATGAGCAAGGAGCAGGCAGGAGCGTGAGCCACGGATCAGGACTCGGGTGTGCTCACTGCCCTCACAAGTGCACACGCCATCACGTACAGGCATGCAAAGTAATCCCTGCTCTCCAGTTTTCCATCTAAACACAAGGGAGGAGATTTATACCGTCAGGAGACGTCCATAAACAATTAGGTAATACCAATCAGGAAGATAAGCGACACTTTCAGATCATCAAACGCCTTATTCACCATCGAGGGTTTGCAGGGTGGGAGCGGGAGGGAGAAACGGTGGATCACTTGTTGAAAAAGGACAATCAAAAAGAAAATAATGTAATTAGCGAAACATTGGAATTGTAAGAACAGCCAACTCGCGTCTGTAATCGCCCATGAAACCCAGAGACAGTGATTGCAGCGCTCCCCAGCAGCGCCGTCCTTTGCCAGCTGCACTGAGCTGGAGGAACTGACCATCTGCAGAGGTTTGTACAATACCTGCCCTGGATGTGTGAATGGCCGCTTTTGCCGGAGAATTGGAGACATGATTTTAGTTAATGCAGGACATTTCAACTGGTAAAATGTTACTAAATCAATTGTATATCAATATACATTCTGGTATAGCAGCAGTTACAGTTCAGCGTGTAGGGTAACAATAATGGAAAACAGAACTTGCCATTATGTATCATTAAAGTATAATCAATTACAGGAATCTGTTAGTGCTTTCCTTCAGAGACTCAATCACGGGGAAACACAATCTACTTAAATGTGCAGATAACAAACGGAAATGATTTTTAAAACAAGGTGACTGGGTTGAAAACATTTTTAAAGATAAACTTTAACAGATTTCCTGACCTCATTTTATTAATGCAAAAGTCAAAATAGACAAAAATGCTGGCTTTATATTCCAAGAATGGAATATGAAAGTTCCTATTAAATCTGGGCCTGGAGCACGTATTTTCCAGCCAATGTGCAAGATTGCATTTGCTGTATTCATCATTATATATTTGTGTGTATATACAATGATGTCACTGTTTATGGCACTGTAAAGTCCAAATCAGAAAACACAGTTTTTATACTGTCCTTCTGGAGTCCCCTCACGCACGGGCTGAGGCGACGCTCCCCAGATTCAGTAGTTAATGTCAGGGCTTATCTGGGGACCGGAGCAGAGGTGCCTGCACACGGCTGAGCGCTCCCGGGGAGCCCGGCACCCACGGCAGAGCTGATGAAACCATCAGGCACATCCCTGGCTGTGAGGAGGATTTATCACGGCAGAAATGCTTTATCAGTCAAAAGAACAGCTGAGCTGCAGTCCGAAGAGTAAGGGCAAGGCAAATAAGTCAGTTTTGTACCCCATATCCTTTGTATCTCCTCCTGTCTCTCTCTTGATTTATCCTGACACACCAGGGGCTCTCCCGGTTTACACAAGTGACACAGGTGAGTCACTCAGCTAAAATAAAACTGGATCCACCCAAATTGGCCTTGACAACAATCCCACCTCTCAGTTTTGTCTTCTCACACACAGAGGGAAAACAGGAAGACGAGGTGAAAATCTGTGTTCTTCTATTTCTCCACAAGCCCAGCAACCCCTGCTCAAGATGAACACTGGTGCTGCCAGAATGTAGAAAGGTCAAGGACTGGGAATTATTTCGAGGAAATACACAGTAAGGTATTTACCAAGGAATAATATTTTTAAAAAAAAGGAATTTCATTTATCTATGGGGTTAATTGTGGATACTGTTAGGGCTGCTATTGTAAGGAGTTCGGTGCAGAACTTAGATCAAAAAAATGAAAAAATATTTTGGGATTCAAGTGTTTTTCTAGAGCACACTACACATTTTCTGAATTCCAATTAATCTTTACAAGATTTCTCATTCTATAACTTGTAATAGATCCCAATGAATATAGGTCCCATAAAATCTGCAGAAAATTGCAATTCTGAGAGATGAAACAGAGTAGGGAAGGGGAGTGGGTATAGAAATTGAGTAATTTCTCATAACAATACCATTTTGTATTTCACCTCCTTACTATGTCTTTTCATATTATTTACATTTTACGTATAGTTAAAGCCTGGAAATTTAGGTCTTTCTAGGAGAAAAATAATCACTTGAGTTTTAGAGAGCTACCTCAATATTGTATTTCAGTAAAAATGAGGGGAATTTTCATAAGGCAACACAGGATTTTCCCCTTTACTGAGAGGTTTGCACTTAACTTTGAACATCTCCATCCCCTCAATAATCTGTGGCACCAAGACCGTGATACTTCGTGGGACTATTAATTTCCCAAGTGTTTGCAGGAAACAACTGTTTCCCCAGCTACTAAATGAATGCATTAGAAGATGTGATGGGGAAAGACACGGGGATCTGAAGTGTGGCTGGGCCTTCTGTGGCAGGTCCTGAGAAAGAGATGATGGACCAGCAGCCAGGGCTGTGGGGGACACAGGCCAGACAGGCCAGGGCTGCAGACTGTGCTCCAGCGGCAAGGCAGAGAGGATGAGGATGAGGATGAGGATGAGGATGAGGATGAGGATGAGGATGAGGATGAGGATGAGGATGAGGATGAGGATGAGGATGAGGATGAGTCAGGGCAGCACTTCACCAGAGCTGGGCCCCAGCCTGGCTCCCCCAGCCCTCTGTACTGCTGCCATGGGGGTGGAATTTAAAGTAGGAGAGGGGGAATCGAGTCAGGCCCCCGGTGAGGAGGGGAGTGTGACTGAAAGGAGAGAAGACCATGGAGAGCAGTTCAGAGCTGTGCAAGGCCAGCAAGGCCACTGGGCTGGGCAGAAAGGCCTGGAAAGACCTCACAGCCTCCAAAACCTCCCACAGCTTTTCATAACCTCAGATGGCCTCTGTCTGGACCATTTTACCTCATCACAATTCCATATACCCTGTCAAAAAAAAAAAAAAAACAAAACC
>VZTG01003083.1:1199784-1271804 GCA_013397845.1 Melanocharis versteri
CCAGCATAAGCTTCCACAAGCCCTAAAAACTGTACCAAATCTCCTCACCTTGCTGTCAACCAGCTGGGCCTTTGCCAGCCCTATACCCAAAACCTCCATGGTCCCTTCCAACACAGCACATCCCCCTCTACTCAGCTCTTCTTTGCTGCAAAATTCTGCTTTGCATATGATGCTGAAAGCTCTTGAGCTGACTTTGTCAGCAGGAGCTTCACACAGCACAGAATACCCATTAAACCTTTCACTAATGGCTCTGATTGGCACCTTTTGGATGCACAGCAGTATTTCTCCAAACACATGCTCCTCATTTCAAAAAGCTAACTGGACATAGAATAAGATTTCAAATCCTTACTTTTTTTTACATCTCAATTGAATAGTCCAAAAGCTTTAGCTAAACAGCTGATAGTTTAAATCTGAAATATAAAATGCATGAAAAGTAACATTAAATAAAATTACTGTTATTTAAATATTGGGTTTTTCCTTTTTCAATGAATCACAAACAAAACTTGCTTAAACTTGGCCATATGATTTTTCAAGGAAGAGAAAGGATTTTTCAAGGCTTTTTTTCCAAGTTTTTCCCACAGGCAAGTACATCTTCAATTTTTTATTCCATTTGTTTATGTACTTAGCCATTGACCTTTGTTGAGCAAAACCCATGGCCTGACCTTAGACATGGTCTCTCACCAGGAGGGTTTTTTGGAGTGTTTTTTAAGGAGGACATCAACCACAGCATAACCCACAAAACAAGTGATAAAGATGTGCACATCATGCAGCATACTTAAGGTTGAATTGCAGAACTTTGAACAAAATGATTAAAGCACAAATACTAAACTCTACATGCATTTAAATATGCATATTTACTTCATACTCTCAGTCATGGCCACAAGTCTATGTGGAGTACAGCTCAGAAGGCTGTATTTCTAAATCTGAAGGTTTTACAAATCATAGATTTGTCAAATTTTGAAATCTTCAATTTTTATTTTAAAAAGACCTTAAAGTCATTAACTGTGGCCCTTGACATCAATCCATCTATTGTGTGTTGTGCTGTCACCTATTATTCATGGAAAAAAATAATTGCTTTTGTTTTTCCAAATAATTTTTTAAAAATCTGAGTTTATAAGTCACCAGTGACTGTTTCACAAGGAGAAGCTTCCAACTATCCATTAATTAAATATGCAAGTGTATTTTTATGATTAAAAAATCCCACAGTTCACTGAGTCCAGGCAAATCCTGTATATTATGAATTGACAAACCACAACTGATGAAATGATGCATGAAAATAGAGACAGAGGCAAAATAACCTACTTGAACCCAGAAAATTTTCAGACAATAACCATTACCAGGTTTAATTAACTTTAACACAAAAGTGGGGGCTCCTTCTGTTTCAAGTTAATGAAGCACAACACATGGACACTACAATTAGAGACAAAAGCATAAGTCTAAAGCAAGTTATATTTCAGGATTGAAATAATGAGCTTGGTATTTTAATTTCATAGTCAGCAATTACGTGAGATCCAGAAACAAAGAAACAATACATGCAATGGAAACATTAAGGTAAAAATGCAGCTGGTTTTCACTCAATATCTTTCTTATAAGCCAGAGGCAAGAAAATAATTTTTTTCCTACAATAAGCAGTATGTACAATACCCTGGAAATATTTCTACTATGATCATCTAAGATTTACTCACTTTCATACTACACAAGTCAGAAACGTGACCTCATCTAAAGCCCTGAACCGCTTAGTGACTCCTATCGTGCCTTTCTCATATATATTCATTAAATCTTTATCTATAATACTGTTATTTCCATTTAAAATGATTGTTGTGTAGCAAAAAAAAGCTGCTCTCCCACAAAAATGAATAAGCCTAGATCACTTCCACCCTTTTCAATAATTTGCCTATTCCTAAATACTAGGCTGGAAGAATATATAACCCTTAACTTAATCTCATCACCAAGCACCTCCAAAGTAAAAAAAAAAAGGCACAAAAAGAGAAAAGATGGTCTGCCATTTATGTCTCCCATTTATAGTTTATTAAACCTAGAGATAATAGGAAAAAGGTGGAAAAAAGCAGAGAATGTCTGGGCTGTAGTATCAGATATCACTGCTTATTACTGGCTATCTGCCTAGTAATCATAAATCCATTGGGTAATATTCTCAAATCTTTTGCTTTTCAGGTAGGTGTGAGCCAAAAAGAAAAAAAGTTTAATTTTCTATGAAGAGCAGAAAACAGCAAGCACAGCACAACTGGGTACCAGGATGCATAAATATTCCTGATTACGAACCCTTGCACATAAAGCAAACAGGAAGAGTTTGAAGTTAACAGTGTGTACATCATGCGAAAGGTATCTCTGTCCCAAAAGATAGATATCACATAGACTATGAATGAACTGCTCCCATAAATTATATTATTCCTCAGAGGGGAGAGGAGAGCAATGTTATAAACAGTGACTTCAGAAAAGTGAGAACAATAGGGCATTGAATTTTGTAAGAGTGAATTAAGGGTCTTTTTTTCCTGGAGGAGAGCTCAGTATCATTGACCAATGAGCCTTATAAATAAAAGCATTAACTCCAGCACTGCCTGTTCCCCGAAGCACCTCAGCATCTTGCATTTTCAACATTCTGTACCTACACTGAGGTTCCGATATAAGTACAAGTACATACAGAATTAAATAGAAGTTTCAACTAGATTTTTTTAAAATATACTTTCCAGAGGACTCAGAAAACACATGATCCTGGCAGAACGCACATCCCAGACACACAGCTTTGATGAGAGACTGAGTGTGCCTTTGTAGAAGACTTAAACAAATCAGAAAACAACAATGCCTGTACATCACCTCCTCCTTGTGCTGCCTGATACGTACTGAATATCCGTGGATAAAGGAAAGCTAAGCCAGAGCAGCATTTTTCAAAACAAATCTTGATAGGATCAAACTCCTGAGATCTGTCACTTGCCTTTGGCATCACTTAAACCAAGGAGAGTAATTTTCTTAAAACATTCTCTGAGATCTTGACAGGACTGGAAATGTAGGAGTAAATCTAACTGCCAGTGTGAACCCTGCTCAGTGCTGAGGGCAGGGCAAAGGCACAGGGCTCAGAGTGCTGCTGACCTTGTCTGCAGCACAAAGCTAAAAGCTAATTAAAAAACATTTTCAGACGGTGACAAGCTTTTTTTTTTCTGTGAGAGAGCGATGTCCACTACTTTCGAGACCCCAAGTCTGAACAAAAGAAGTCAAAAACTGCCTACTATGAAGTGAATTTCAATGTCAAACTCCTGTTTGCTATCACCAATATGCCAAACATTAGGCACTGGCAACTCTAACTTCACCTTGTATGTCATTTCTCTGGCTCTTTGGCTGCTTTCTTGGTTAGTTAGAATTGGAAATTGATAGGCCCATAAACATCTACAAGAGACACGTTATTAAACACATCATCTCTGTCTGCTCTGACTACGATAAGCCAAGTTCTCTAAGGTTTACAGCAATCTCAAGGAGTGTATGTTTTTCAATAACATTGTGATCTTTTCTCCTCATCTGTGCAGGGTTTCTCCCTCACTCCCTGTGCATACTTGTTTTGCCTGACTTCTCTGAAACCGGTTTTAAAATTTTATTTGAATGTTACTTACTCTTCCGCTCATTCCAAAGGTTTTTTTTAAGTAGTTGAAAATGGTTTCTCCATTTTAGCCTCACTATAAGCAAAGGTAATGGCTCTTAGAGAGACTTGCAAAAAGATTACTGTCAGTACTCTTGAAACACTAAGATATTAACACTTAACAGCTTTGCCTTTACACATTATTTAGGTATTTCTCCTTCTCCAGCCTTCTTCCCTGCACATTACAGTCTTCTGAAACCTAACCTTTTTAAGCAGTGTTTCTGCTTTCTTCTGCATCCTCCACATCCTTCCTTTTACAAAACAAAGTTTGTCCTGTTTAACCTGTTCTGCCTACTGGTACATCCCTGCCCAGGGCAGGGGCTGGGGCCAGGTGGGAGCACCTCTTCCCAAAGGACAGTCTGCTTTGAAATGCAGGGAAAGCCTCCAACCGCTCGATTGTAAACTGTGGCATGCATGCTACACACACTATTCTGACTGGATGGGAAGGCAAAAACATTGGCTGAATCTATTCTGGTTTGGGCAATACTGGAAGGAATGCTGGGCAGTTTGAAAGAGTAAATTGTTTTGGAGCCTCAAAGTTCTTGCAAGTTTACACTCACTCCCAGTTTGATATGACAAATTTCGCTCTAATTTTAAGGCTGTATTAAGCATTGTTACTGATTTTCTGCTAAAGGTTCATTTCATACTGTCTCTCTCTTTTTTCTTTTTCTCCCTATTACCTGCTTGAAAATGTACATATCTATATTCATGTGACTGATTTCTTCTGGTACATCATTATCCCCTTATCTGAACAATACTTGTTTATTCCTCTGTCTGTTCTATCGGAATGAGTTAAAGAATTGCCTTGCAAAAACAATAAATGAAAGAATTCTATGTAGCAAACAACAAATTGTTTTATCACTATTTTAAATAGAATTTCAGTTTTATTTATAAAACCCGTGAGTTTGTGTAAATATGCAAGAATCTAAACTTTTAGTTCTTTTAAACATGTCTCTAATACTTACAAGATGCATACAAAGAGCATTAAAAAAGCAACCTGGAGATATCTAATGACTTGAGAATGGGAAAGGAAAAACTGTACAGGTACTATCTGTATGTAAATACTTTCTGTTCCATCTTGTTGGTGCTGTTAGATGTGACCTGTTAATCTTCTTAGTTTTGGAAAACACATTTCTTTTTTGCAGAATTGTACCAGAGAGGGAGAGATTTATCCTGCTGTTCAAAGCTATCCTCAGAATCAAGTAGGAGAGACACTCAGACTAGAGCCTCTGAGATCCAAAATGACTGCCCCATCCATCAGGCTTTTCTGAGCTGAGTGTCTCACTAACTCCTCTGCTGAATTGTTTCACATAACACAGATAATTTAATATTCACTAGAGAAGCAACCTGAACAGATTGCTCATATCCTGAGAGCCCCACCTATGTGATTATGAGTTGCTCCGAAGCAGAGGTTTCTCTTGCTCAGGAAAACCTTTGGGGTGTCTCAACGTTTAATCAGAGAACTTGAAATTTTGAAAACACTCATGGGATGAGAAAGTTCTTTCCTTCTCATTGCCGGTAGCAAGCAAACATAATATAGGGCCAAATAAATATAAAAGGAAAAATCTCAGGAAAACAACATTATCAGCCCAGTCATACAGTTCTCTGACAGCACCAGGTTTCAGATTTCTGTAACTGTTTACAGCAGGTATCACCAGACAAAAGCACTGTGTCCATATTTGATGGGTAGAACTGAATTTATAGAGTGTTCTTCAGCACACACCTCACACACTTCAGACAGAGACTGCTGTTCCTGGAGAGGCTGGCAAGAATAAATCCAGAAACGTCTGGAAACTACTTCTGGCTTACGGGTACCAACAGGACAAGTCTTGTAACTGCAGTGAGAAGAACCAATCTCCAGAAATCTCTGCCAACCTTCCTCAGAAGCAGAGCACATTATCTGCAGTAACAAATTCAGACCAGAGCTGCCGGTTCCTCTGCTGTCAAGCCCCGTGCAGACAGGACAGCTATTGAACCAGACAGGCAGAGAATTACTGTTCTTTTTGGATGGGTCCCTTATATAAGGCAGAACAGCACCAGAATTACAAAATTGCTGAAAAATCATCTCTCCTCCATCTCTGTTTCTGAGACAGCGAGTTAAACTCTGCTCTTCTGTGCTCCAAGTCACTCCTTGTCAACAGAAGTTCTGAACAAACAAAAATAAAATCACTCTAGTTATTTACATTTGATTTGTTTGTAGTAAGAGAACATAGTTAGAAAGATAAATGTGTGGAAGGAGGAAAAGTAATAGAAATTATCCATTGATTATAACTGCCTTAAAACATCCAAAATATTCCCTCAGTGCTCAAAAACCCCAAACTACAAAACTCCAAAGTGCAAAAAAATAATGAAGTCATTAATCATTAGAAGATGAGCTAAAATATTGCTAGCCTGGCTTCACGGAACCTTGCTTCTCTTTGTCTCTTCACTTGCCACAGAGGCAGAAAACATAAAAGCTTTGAAATTAAAATAACTAAAAAGGTGCATGGCCCCTCTTTCTCCATACTCTCTCTCTGATACTTAATCCCTGCCATGCATGCAGAGTGAAGGCCAAGTGGAAGTCTTCCACTGAAGATTACTTTGTGCATGAATTCTGCTGCATTTTTTAACCAGCTACATCTGAATTCACTGATGTCTCGATAGTTTCATAGCCATTTCAGTTTTCCTCTTGCCAACCTCAACAAATAAATAGGAAAGAGCAGACAAGCTAAAATGCTCTGAACTGAAAGGGCTAAAAATCTGAAAATCAATTTGTTGCAGTATTAGAGCAGTTGGGAAGTCCTTAATTTGAGCTCGCAGAAATCAATAAGAATAATACAAAACTAAGAACTGCAAGGAGGAACATTTTATCTCTTTCAGAAATAAAATTGAAGTATTTTATGAAAGAAAAAAATACCAAAGGCAAAACTAACACCAAATTAAAACTCTAACAGATGTTTTTATGATTTAAATGTGGCCTGCTGTGCCTTGTTGTTCATTAGCACACTAGACACTCAAGTTTCTATGCACTTTTTGCTTTCTTTTAGCTCTCAAACTGCACTGTAATTCTTAAGAGTTTGGGCCCTTGGTGATGCAGTCAGTTTTTAAGGACATTCTTAATTCTATGCCCACTGTCTTTCCCTGATCTCCCTTACCTTTTGATCAGTATGGAAAAATTCAAACTATTTGGAATAGGAACCACACCTCTGCAGGTCCTGGCGGTATGTGGCATCACAGCTGTATCCAAACTGTGCCTCCAGCTGGATGAACAAAACCACAGAGACCCCAGGTGTCAGAGAGAGACAGAGACGAACCCCGTGAGAGCAGACCCTGGGTGAGGCACCTCAGGAAAGAGCTCCAGAGGCAGATTTTACAGACGAATTAACTGCAGCGCTCTGCAGCTACTTCTGCAGGAGTCGTGCAGGCCACTAGAAGTTTCCAGCTTCAACTGGTGTGAGCTAAGGATCTCTTCCTCCTCCCGCCTTATTGCAAGCCCCAGCTGCAGGGTCCACATCCCACCCAAACCGAGCTGAGAGCACTTGGGCTTGCAAAAGTCTGGAAAGGAATTTAAACTGTTTCCAGGCTTTGGGTTTGTACAGACTGATTTCTGATTTAGAAAATATGCAGCTTGGATAAATAATCCACGAAGCACATCGAACTTCAGATGCTGCACTGCTATTTTAAGTGCACTTTTCATAAAGTCATTTCAATCGCTGGTTACAAGTGCTTGAAGTCCAACAGGCTTCCCTTTCCCATTGTGGATGTTCAGGACCCTTCAAGAGCTGACTGCAGACTTGTGGACACTATTCTAACAGCCAGAAAAATAGACTGTGAATCTAGTTCTCATGTGCCTTATGCAATATTAGTGAGATAATAAATATGCAAACAGACTTGACTGAAATACTAATATAAAAGTAATGCATGTGTTATAGTAGGAGTTTAATAAGATTATGTGGAATAGTTGTTCTCAATTATCTTTTCTCCTTGTATTTTCCAGTACCTGATGTCAATGTAATTATCATCTATTTATTAAAATTTTGATTAAATCCCTGAGCATTTAATAATCCACCATTATAAATCTTTGCCTGGTATCATTATACTAAATAAACATTTAGATCAGATTTTTTTTAAAAGTAGCATCAATTTAAGTTAAGATTTTATATCTATATTTAAACTCTATATCTAACAGTTAAATTTCACAATTAGAAAAAGTCAGGTAGCTCTCCTTAAACAATAAACTATTGAGTAATATTAACACTTGGAGGATTAGACCCAGAAGCTGTAAACCACATGAACTGGACTAATGGTGTTCCTCAGCCCTCTTTTACTATTTGTGCTTTCCCCTAAACATCTGAAGTCTTACTTTTTGTAGATTTTCAAAATATGTATAAAAAGTGCATTGTTCACATGTGTAAACCACTAGAAACCCCTTAACTCTCCATCTGCTGATTTCACAAGATTTTTTACATAGCCAACACACATTGTCTGAGAGTAAGGATGTGATTTTTCAAGGACATGAAATGCAATTTGGAGTTAACAGACAGCAAAATCTGGCAGACAGGTACCTAACTCTGGTATAGTTTTGCAAACCTTTTCCTTAAGGCTCAGCCATATGTTATAGATCTTAGAAAAATGAATAATGAAAAACAGCCTTACACCAGTATTCGTTTTTTATTCCGCTAAATTAACATTAAGAGTATTCCTAAAAGAAACTAATCTTTTCCTAAAAACTATTTGATTAATCCTCGTCTAGTCTTCGGGCATAAAACTGAAGTAAGGTCAATGATCTTAACACATTGGCACTTGCACCTCTCCCATCTTACGCAGGAAGTAAAACTACAACAATCAGAAAAATAAAATCTGGTAATTCAGGTGCATCAGCTGCACACTGGCTTTGATTCTAGCAGAAAGAAATAACCTTGCTTTTTTATCATCACATCACACACACACAGAGAAAACTCAGCAGGAATGTAAAGCAAATGAACTAATGAACTTAATTAACACAGAGAAAATAAAAGAACTACCCTGCAGATGTGTATTTGTAGTGAAATCAGTCAGCAAATGAACAAGTAGTCATGACAAAATTTTATATGACTTCCTCCTGTCACTGGGGTCAGAAGTACGAAAACTGGACAGGAACTAAGTATTATAAATCTTTATTCTAAAATTAATGGGGTTTTTGCTTGTTTGTAAGAAACAAAGCCCAAGTTCTTTTTACTGCCGCATTGAGAACTCCAGCAGCAGCCCCGCCACTGAGCATCCACCGCCTGAGATTATGGAAACCCAGAAACTGTCCCACCCTGCCAGAGGGACCCTGCCCTCCCAGCGCAGATGGTGACAGCACAGGTTTGTGTGCACAGAGCTCAGCTCCAGCCACAAGGGTGGCACAGCGTGCCAGGGCTCAGGAGCCACCCCAGCCCCGCGGCTGCTTCACCTGCCGCTGCAGCAGAGCAGCAGCTGCCTGTCTCCTTGGTGCATTTTCACCCTGCAAAAGCTGTCCAGTTTCCACTGGTTTGATGAAGTGCGGTGGGAGGAGAGAGCCTCTGAACACCTACGTGGTTGTATCAGCTGCATATGAACAAATTCTTAGGTACATGACAGATCCAGGGAAAAGTTTCCCACTTCAGAGCCTCTTCCAGGCATCTGAACACCAAATCCACCACAGTGTTTCTGTGAACCACAACAAGGCGGTTCACGTCTTAGCAAACACACCCCCAAGCACAGGGGTAGTAAAAAGATCAGGAGGCCAAATTTCAGTTAACAAAAATTATAAATTATTTTAGTTTTTTTTTAATAGATCGTCTCCTAACAGGAGATGTTATCCTCTTTATTATCTTTCTCAAAAATTTTTTCTCTGGCAAACAGCTAAGCCAAGAAAACTGAAGGATGACTGTAGAATCACTTCAAAACCTGCAACAGGCAGTACTCTTGCTGGGTATGTGAGTTTGGCAGTTGACCTCTATGCTGGGGATTTTTCCATCATGTTAAAGCCGCAAAATCAGGGGAATGGCTTCATTTTAAACAAAGGTGAGCACAGACATTCCCATCAAAAGCAAGAAGGAAGAGGAGCAGTTCTTTACACCTGTGAATATATTGTGACAGGGCAACTTGCTATAGTAATACAAATGGTAACTTATTTTACGTCCCCAAATACATTAGGCATGACTAAAGAAATTCCACTTACAAACTTGAAAATTGTATTTAGTAACTCAGAATGACTTGCACCCATACCCATGAGGCAAGAAAACCCTGGATTGAGACTCAAATATAAGTAGCATTTAGATGGTTATTTCCTTATAACCTCACATCCCTAACAGGAAAAAAAAGACTCTCCCAAACATTGCAGGGTAAATCTTTAAAGTCTGCTTTCACTGATTCATAGTTTGGCCATTACTCAAACATGCAATATATAATGCTGATGAGTTAAACATCACATCACCCATTTTGATTTATTCCTTTCAATTCTCCGAGAATTTTATTTATGTTTATAACTACAAGGTTGGGGGTGTCAATAGATTCAGTCCAGGGATAGATAGTTGAGTGCTCAGACCATTACACAGAATTACAGTGTATTGATTAGAATATCTATGGAATAACTAAGGACAAAACTAATAGTGTTACAAAGAAAAATGCCCTGAAGGGATCAGGTTTAGTCTAACCAAGTAATACAGTTTCAGCATTGCTGAAGAGAATACCAGCAGTCTAAAAGGTGAACTCTTACAGTTATTATTTTCTTTAAGCTGGTTCTTTCCTACAGTCAATAAAAATATTAATACTATTTTATTTCTCCCTTTTATCATTTTTATGTACTAAAACAATATTATCTATCCTCAAGACACAGAAGGTGATTTTGGACAAATAAAAAGCAAAAAACCACTTTATGTGCTTTCTGAATTTCCAGAATATCTGAGCACAAAGAGCACGGGCTGGTGCTGTATCACATATCACTAATTCAAAGCATTTAATCCTGTCTTCCACACATCGGCCAAGGCAATACAAATGCCAAAAAAATTCCTCTTTGATAGCAGAATTGTATACACTGTACATTATATAAGCCTTCTGTCCCCCTCCACTTGAATGTACACTATCAAATCATCCTGGCCATTACTTTATATTGAGCAGATGGTATTATGAGATTTTTGATAAAGAACAACAATCACCCAGCAAGGGTTGAAAAGGGGTCGCTGAAACCAAGATTAACAATTGATTAGCTTTAATGGACCGTGACAGTAATAAACAACAGAGCTCCACACAAAGATTTGATTGTCCTGTTAATGCTGCTGACACAAATGGCTTTTAACTGGCTTCCTGAAAGTGTTAATATCGCCAGAGCCTCAGCAAATGAAGGACTTTGTCAAAGTGAGAACTGTCCTGCAGTGAAGAAGCATTTACTGCAGCCCTCTAAAACATCTTCTATAAAGTGTGTTTCTGATTTATTCGGACAATAGTTCCTATTTCTACAAGGCTTAAAGTTCAACAAAATGAAACACAGCACACTTCTGCAAGGCTGGAGTGTAATAGAACTCTAAAGCATCTGAATACAGAACCCAGAACTCCTCGAATATTCAACAATAATGTGAATTATCATTTTCAGTGTGCTCATTTTATCCTTACTCCAACCTGGGCTGACAGATCCTCAGTACCACAGCCTTCTAAACTCAGGTTTTTTTATGCTTGGCTCTGATAAGTTCACTGTATTTTTTCTTCCTTTCTGTACAGAAATCAGTAATTTGCATCACATTTTCATTAAAATAAAGTGGTTTGTGCTTACTGGAAGTAACCATGGCAAAATCTGAAAATGGAACTTAACAGATCTGTTTGTTTCTTAGATACATGTATGGGAAAATGTCTATGGAAAAAGTCTCTGTTCCCTTTAAGGTTTTAAGCCCAAAATTTAAATAGACTTCTGGTAAATATTCACAGAAGGTTTTAAAATTAAAACTAGGTAGAGGCAAAGTAGACAAAACTCCACCTAACATGGTATTCAAGAAACCATGGATAGAGGAATTAAATTAAAGGTAAGGACGTATTTACTCATCTAAGCACTGAGTAAGACTTTCTCTTAAACTTTCAGTGTCAGGTGAAATTACTTGGTTTCTAAAATCAGTTTGGTTTTTTTTTTCTTTAATTCTGTGTCTTATTAAGGCAAAAGCTTTTCTTTTCAATGTTTTTAGCTGAGCTGCCACGGCGCTGCTCCCTCCTGTGTTATTCCTAAAGGCAACACAACAGTGGTGCAGCTCTAAGGGCTCCTAGGAAAGAGAGAAACCAGCGTCTGCTCTGGACACAGATCCAAACACAAACCACTCGCACAAATCAAGGTCATGCTAATCCCATCCCTGTGGGTCCCACCCCATCTGCAAATTCCACTCTCTGCAGAGCAGTTCCTTCCCAGCACACTGCAGCGACACAACACGAGGCTAATTGCTGTGTTTAAAAATGTGACCTACTCAAATATGCAAGGGAGTTTGATTGAAATCTCTGAAAGAGGAAAATCCACCCGCTTGGTGTCCCAGCACACAAGCACCAAGTACATAACCTGTCGAAATACTGAGCCAACCTTCATTAATTCCATTTGCTGTAATCAGAATGCTTCTATTACTCACATGCTTGGCTTTCCACAGCAGCTCTTCAAGCAAGCTATTGTACAAACCATTTTATATAATCTGATGATAAACATTCAATAAAGTAATTATTTACTACCTGTAAGTCAGCATCAAATTCATGTTTCAGGTAAGCATCTTCTGCAGCTTCAACAAGGCGCTGAAAAAAAAAAAATGGTGTGTTTTTTAAATAATGGATAAAAATTTTAAAACCTGGTATAAAAACAGATATTGTTTGAGCATTGTGCAATTTATCTGCTCTCATACTTCATTGAATAGAAATAAATGATCCAGATTTTTAAAAAAAAAGGACTAAGTTTTCTAAACCCTCAGTACCCACTGTTGGTGGTACAAAACTCTCAAAATAGCTCAACTATTAATAAATAAAGAAATAAAAAAGTCACTTTTCCCAATAGTGCTCAGCTTCCTGCAGCTCCCATTCTGAAATGATTTTTGAGAGAACAAAAATAAAGTTGATTTCACACTGGACTTTATTTTGCACATAAGACCCCTTTTCAAATCTTCCCTAACATTAAAATAGGAGGCATTCCCTAAGAATGCACTTGACTTCAAGAAACTGACATAAAAATGAATTTCTAAATTACTATAAACAATAAGAGAAATAGAGACTAGGTTTGTTTACTGAGCAGATTGAAATACTACCTTAACATGGTACATTACCACAAGATTTTTCTGCAATTACAGAAGTAACATTTACTGAATGGCAGCAATTCAGTAATATTTTTGCCCTCTTAACAATATCCAGAAGTCCCTATAGTAGTTATTTTTCCTCACCATTATCATCTGACAGGAAAAAAACATGGTTGCATCAAAACACAGCTACCTGAACCATTTAATTCATAGAGGGGTTTGCTGCAGATATTCTATTGGGAAATGACATTGTACCCTTTCTAAGATTTTACTCAGGGTTCTTTGTACTTCAGAGTATTTTAACCATGGAAGAGACTCCTTCTAGTTTTCATTTTATCTACCTGAACATTCATATATGTACAACCCAAAATCAAACAAAGAATACTCTGTCTTTCATTTTCTTTGCTCTATCAGACACGGGTACACCTAGATATTTTCATGTATTTTACATCACAAAGCGAGGTCCAGACTCTCATTAACAATACACAGAGTGGGCAGCCATGCACACGTTTTTTCTCCCTTTTCATAACAGTTTGCACATTTATCAAGCCTTTGGATATAAATCAAAATGAAATCGGAATTCATATTGATTGCTATACAGTTTGAGCTATAATGGAAACTGAACCAAGAAAAATATTTCTGGTTGCCAATGCAGAACAAATGGTTGAGCAGAAGGCTGACAGGTTAAGCAGAGCTGTGGTGGCTGCAGGGAGGGTTTGTCCTCGGCGGGGTGTGCAGAGCAGCGAGTCCCAGCCTTCCCCTGCTGCTCCATCCCATCACCGCTCACCCAGCCCCAGAGCAGCAGTGAGTCCCAGCCTTCCCCTGCTGCTCCATCCCATCTCCTGCTCACCCAGCCCCAGAGCAGCAGTGAGTCCCAGCCTTTCCCTGCTGCTCCATCCCATCTCCTGCTCACCCAGCCCCAGAGCAGCAGTGAGTCCCAGCCTTTCCCTGCTGCTCCATCCCATCACCGCTCACCCAGCCCCAGAGCAGCAGTGAGTCCCAGCCTTCCCGCTGCTCCATCCCATGTCCCGCTCACCCCGCCCCAGCCCCAGAAACCCCGGCGCCCCTGCTGGGCTTCTGCCCCTCGCTGCACGCCCTGTGGGGAGGCTCTCCACACCTTTCCTTTGGTGCAGAAGTACAAACCTCAAACATACAACTGAAAACTGGAAACACTGCTGGTACCTCGGCTGATACAGAGAAGCGAAAGGCCACCTTCCCAGAGCCCCGTGCTGGGAGGACATCCCTGGCATTTGTTCCAGCTTGAAACATCTTGTCCCAAGAAAACCCAGCTGGTGACAGCAAACCCTTTTGACCCAAACTGGAACTGAGCTGAGCTGGTTGCAACACTGGGCAAATCAAACCAGAACCGAACTGGCAAAATGTCCGAGCTCCCCTTCCTACGTACAGGGGTAAAAGAACCCTAAAATAACAACATATCCCAACCCGCTGCAGGAGGGGGATCCATGGAAAAACATTTCAAATGAAACAGTGAACTTCTGTGTCCTTGTTCCCACTACTCCTGTACTATTTGAATAGTACCAAGAACAGACCTTGCGATGTGATACATTAATGAACGTTCATTTGAGCCACAAAACTTTTGTCTTTAGAATCTAGAAAGGGAAGTAACACAAATTTTCTCCTCTGAGGGGGGAGCCTTCCAGCAACTGAAGCAAATCCGTACACATTTGAACATTCTCAGAAGCCCATCTTTATTTGGCATGCTAGTGACCTGCTGAAAGAATTTTACAAATATAGCCCTCATTTTGCAAGCATGAAAAGGGCCTTTTATGTAAAATAACTACTTTAATTCAATGCATTACTGCAGATATGTTTTCCTTTATTATAAAGCCACAGGTGTATTACTACTCTGTGCTCACCTGATATAAAAGTTCATGACTGATGAATTTGAGAGGAAAAAAGTGAAAGGATCAAAAAGATTCTTCATACAGAAAAGAATACAAGGAAAAGAAGACCACGTTTTTCTTTCTGTGTTGAAATATTTACTTAATCATCAAAAGAAAAATCATTATAGTATTTCATGAGATACCAGTGATATTAGATATTAGTACCTAGCAGGCTAGAAAAATAATTCATGGCTTCTTATATAGTTTGTATTGATCCCAATGTGTTTCAATTACATTTTTGCCTCAGTGAAATAAATTTAAACTAAGATTTATCCCCACATGTAAGAAATAACTAGAGAAGCATAAGATGGGTAAGAGTAGAAACATCTGGTAACAAGGGCAGCTCAGAAATGAGAAGTACTGCTTGGTATTTTATCGAATTACTCATTAAGATTTCAGTTGTTACTTTTTTTTTTTTAAAGTACTTTTCAGCAACATTCACTGCAAGAAACTCAATGACAAAGAAGTGAAGTGTCTACTGATAGGATTTTTTCCTTGAAGCTGTAGAAGCAAATATGTAAGCACACTTTGTGCTTTGCCCTTACAAAGCTAAATAAAAAAATTAAAGTTTTGGTACATGAAATGAAAACAATGCAAGCATATGCTGCATTTTCTATGTATCAGTCCTTAACCACAGTTTGCTTTAAGTATCTCAACACCATTATGAAGGAGACTATGAGAAATCTGGGGGAGCTACAGAAAAGGGAAGCCAATAATAAGCCCAACTCCACAAAATGACATATTAGTGGATATACACAAATTATATCGCAATGAAGAAATTGAATGCAAATGTTTCATGGGGTTTTGTTGTGTTTTGGTGGGGGGGGGGGGGGAGTTTGGCTGGATTTTTTTTTTAAGAAGTCCCTAAAGGGATGAAGCATGATGGAAGAAATTCCATAACACTCTGCAGGCAAAAATATAAAAAACACATGTAATACTGCAACATTTTTATATGGAGGCAAAAGAAACCCTTTCAAAATATTTCACTGACTGAACAGTTATCTAGCAATGATTCTCAACATTAGCATGATTAGCAATTTTAGCTTAATAGCTTATAATGACACTCTTAATACAAATGCCAATATATTTCCATTTGAGTAACCATACTCTCAAATCCTTGCTGTAGCAAGGAAATGCTTCCCAAGCTGTGGCTATCCTGAAGGGAATTGTGAGTTATCTGCATGCACTTGCATGGAATGAATTATGAACACAGAATGAGAATTGGTACACTTACACCATTCAAGGGTGTTTTTAGAAGAATTTAGCCCTAAATGTGGAGAGGTGTGTGCACATGAACAGGCAGGTCAAGGGCAGCACGCAATCTTTAGATAAAACAATTATAATGCTCTAAGGCACAGCTCAGTAGAGGTTCCCCCAGTTAAGGAACTAATTCTTAAAATTTTCCCAATATACCAAAATATGAGAAAGCTGAACTGCCTGGCCTGGAATATCACAATGCAACATGGATAAAAACAGGGCATGAAGAAGAAGATGAACAAATAACATATCCACAAAAAACCTCAAAATGGTCACCAAAACATAAGGTCAATGTGTGGTATATTCAGTGGTACTGGTATCACAAATAACATAGAAAAAGCTGAGAGATGAAAAACAAATATTTGCTACCTCATAGAAAATATTTTTTTTAATAAATCACTAAGCTATCTCTGAACAGGGTAATTTTCTTGACATATGATATTATAATTTCAGTGAACTGATATTCCTAAATAAATTCCCTTTCAAGTTAGGTTGTTATAGAGAGAGCAAAGGAAAGGTGAAACAGAATGAATGAGGGGCAAAAAGAATCCAACAAAAAGGTAAGGGGGAAAGGAACAAAAATGGAAAGAAAGATGAAAATAAAATATGCAAATAACAATTTCAAGAAAAATAAAAATCACACAAACATCCAGAGGACCGGGTAGTTTTGTTAGCTTCTAAGATCTTCTCTCTTTTCATGTACTTTTAAAGGGGTTTAGATTACTTCTCAATGATTCTCCTTCATTAGAATCTCATTTTGAAGCTAGATTAAATAAATTCATAACCATAACCAAATCTGAAACAGTTTCTGAACTCCTGAACTGTGGAGGGTTACTAATCTTTATCCATAAATGCTGGCTGAAGTTATGCCCTTCTCTCTTTTCAGCTATGAAATCTTAAAAAAAATTTATATTTCATTGTTTCCTTTCTATTTTTCTAAGATAAACCACATGCAACATATGAAATAAGAAACACTTCTCAAAATTGCTCTTCTGCAAACCAAACTGCTACAAATCACAAAAAAATTATAGAAGATGGCTCCAATTTAATTATAACTAGTGTTAGGTAGGTACTGGTAACATCTCAAGCCATAACATAAATAGTTTATATTGCATAATATCAATATAATAATATTTCATTTAAAAAATGCACTGGGATATCACAGTCATTAAAGTGTAAATAAACCTGTAGGCTGCCCTTACATTCCAGCACCAAATGCATTCAACCAACAGAAAAAAATAGCCCTGAACCCTAACAGATTTTCTCATTATTTCCCATGGCATCAGATCTGTTTGAGGTTCCTAAAAAAGTTGAATATAACTTCGAGGTTGATTTGAGATGTGTTTTGGAAGAAAAAATAATAATAGTAATTCATGTAACTTTAACAGGCCTGTCTCTCTGACTCCTATGTATGGAATTGTACTCAAGATTTCTATCTTAATCAAATATAATGAACTTTGTTAAGAAAAACAGCAGATAACAAGAAAGGAAAACCTATGCCTGTTTTTAAAGCCTTATTTCTTTCATATCTTGTACTTGTTTCTGGTACATTACCAACCAAAACCAGCAGCATTCTGTATGCTGAAAGATCATTTTTCTGTATACAGAAAATACTTACAACTACCAATAGTTACCCTTCTTCAGGTGAAATACTCGGTGCAATTTTAATAATCTTACTGTTGATTTGCATGTCTAATTTCCAATCAAAATTTACAGTAATTGAGCTGTGAATATGCCAAAAATATTTCCTAAAGTGCTGCCAGATAACTATTTAAACATAGTTCAGCAGTTGAAAGTATTCCTGGGAGAGAAATAAGATTGTGTTTCCATCATCAGAGCAATTTTCTTCACTGGCTTCCCCGTGAGAAGCCTACGCCGTGCAGTGGGAGCACTCAGCACAGATCACTAAACTTTAAAAACATTACCCAGGTACCTTCCTATGACTTCCCCATTTTGGGGTTCATTTCAGACATGAAAAAGGGGTTTTCCTCTCCAGGAAATCTGTAAGGCTCAGGTGCTTTGAAAACTTCTGAAAAGGTCGGGCTGTTTCGAGAAAGAACAAGATTTATTAGCATTAAGTGAGCTTAGGTAATATTCTGGCATGGTGCTAATTCTGCTGCAGGTCCTCCTTACTTCCCCCAGAGTTCTGGGGTTTGCTCCTTTCACATCTCTTTTAGTGGAGAAGGTAAAGAAGCCAAGAGAGATTTTGATGTCGTTCCTCGGTCTCACTGTTATTTCCCATGCCCAAACCCAGTATCACATCAGATAGCAACGAATGCCCCGATGTGCAAACAGGCTTCCCATTTCCAATGTTTTATCACAAAAAGCTTTGCCCGTGTTTGCCATAACCCATGGAGAAGCACCAGAGACTGATGCTGACCTTGGAGGAATATTTGCTCCTCTCAGGAACACACGAGGCTTTCGACAGGGCAGTGACACCAGACTGGGAGTTTGGCTGCTTCAGTCCTTGAGGACGGGGACGCACAAACACACACAGAAGGCTTCCTCTTTTCAGAAAGCCTGGCAACGTATTTTATACCCCAGGTTGTTCTCCTCAGCTGTGAGGTATTTTCTAGGAAATTTTATCACAAAAACTGCTGTTGCTGTGACTTAGATGCACCAAAAATTATTTAGTGCATGTTACCTTGATATTCGAGTTCCTAGTGCTTGTGGCTTAAGATAGATATCAATCTTGCAATTAATGCCATACGAAAACTGACTGCTCTGTGACTACAAATTCCACTGCAACCCAGCCAGACAATTCTCAGCCACACTAAGTGCAGCAAAGCACAATCAAAGCAGAAATTACAAATAAAGGATAAAAATAAATTAAAAGCTTAGTATATGCAATTATCACAAATAACTTCAATTATCCACTTATATTCATTCAAAACTGGCAGATATTCAGGTTGATTGTTGTTAGAGTGCTAGCTGGTTTTTTGAAGCAACGAGAGTTCAGCTTGGCACAGTGCTGGACAAACAGAAATGAAACTGTAAATGGATTAAAGTACATGAAATTCCCACATTGCATAACAGTGGCTAAGACAATCCTGGAGTAATTAGATGCATTTCTACTTAACTAGGCCAACACTATATTTAATTATGGCATCTGGAGATTGCCAGGGCATGGAAGGAAGGCTCCATATGAAGAAGATAACACATTTGTCTTGTACCAAGTTCCTCAGTGCTCAAAGGCTGCACAAAGCCAATATATCAGATATAAATATGCAGATTATCAAATCTGCTCCTACCATGTTATTATGTCTAGCACAGAGCAGAATGAGGTGCTAAATTCCATACTTTTAATTCTGTACGTCCCAGACATCAAGAAATCAGTTCAGCTGCAGACACAACTTAGAGCTGTTCCAGGGATATTTAAAATGGGATTTGCCTGGCTGGAGTACAGCAACAACCAGCTCCTTCAGCCACCTCTCCTGCCTCAGGGACAAGAGGAAGATTCTTCAGCATTTTACATCAACCACATATCCACCTAAGGTTGTGTAATTCTCTGGCAGTACCTTTATGCATCCTTTTAATTTCGGTTGCAACATGGCAATACAATTTTTAAAGTTCTGCTTTCAACGAATAATTCACAACCAGTGCATTGTTCTCTTCCACATAAATTTAAAGATCTAATCAAAATGTTACTTTGTAAAACACCTTCCAAAAGCAAGGGAATCAGGCCTGTGTATGAGTCCAAAGACTCACCTCTTTACACACACCTTTAAACATATTGACAACACTAACCTGTAAGTGTCATGACTCTTTTTCCCTCTCCTATACTGAAACCACTAGATTAAAACATCTGATTTATTAATCTTTTTCACACATTTAGAGGGCCACAGGTCATACTCTTTACCTGACTGTCACAATCACTCTCCTGCTTGGATAGTGCCAGACTGTCTCTTCTGCATTTGAGGACAGTGGGGATGTACACGGCTGAGCAAAAATAGCTTTCCTCAGCTCTGACAGCTCTCGGCACCACTGCTGGACGCCTGGCAGATCTTACTTGAGAAAGATTTGGGATAACTGTTTTCATGCAAATTCTTTTAATGCAAAATTCTCTGGTGATAGGATTTATCTCACCTATTCTCAACCCCATCTATTTCAAAGTTAATAATTTCTCCACTGAAGTTTCCTAAACGTCCTTCATATGTAGAGACAGAAAACTCCAAAGGTACTGCATGTCCTGTTCTAAAATAGCTCATAAGATACAGAAAGACCTTTGGAACTTTTTCTTAACTCTTTTCTTCACTAGATGTTTAATTTTATATGACTGAAACTAAGGGAGATGAATCCTACACCATATGTGCAACACAAATGAGCTGAAGAGAAATGGAAATATTCCCATGTTCACTCAGCAGGGGAAAGGACACTTGAAGCAACACTTCGTCCTGACAGCAGTCCTGGGACAAGTCAAGGTGTTTCTGCTCTGTTTACATTTAGAAGCACCAAGTGAAATCAATTGTCTTTGCTTTGTTCCCTCACTCAGCTTTTTCCTCACCTCTGCACCAAGGCTCAATCCCCCAAGTTAATTCAAATTCAACTTGCAATTTGTGGTCTAGTTCAACCAAACCAGTCATGATATACTGTCCTCCTTTCAGTTTCCAACCAGATTACTGTCACACAACAGCAGGAAAAAAAACCCTCAAGATTTATTACTCAAAACAAAGGTCAGTTCCAGAGTTTGCAGGGACTTACTTCCACTGTCTAGCCCAGCACTCAATCACAAGGCACAGAGCCTTGTCTTCACTTTAAAACCAAGAAATGCAATGTCCATTGGACTGTTTTTTAATTCTCACAGGGTCAGGATGTCAGTTGCCAACAGATTAACTGAAAAGGAAAATTTTTAAAAACTGAAAGGAAAATGAAACTCCAAGTTTTCAACTAAAACCTTCCCAACTTCCTCTTGCAAGTAGAATTCTCTAAGATAAATATTGAAGCAAATAGAGCATTATTGTGAAGATGTGAAGAAGGCAGTCGGTATCCATTTCTAAATGCATCAGTAGTGGATCTTGCAAGCATTCGCCAAAGACTTAGAAATCCAGTGTTACATCTCAAGTTAAACAGGCATGGATTCAATACTAGAATGTACCAAATTCTGCCTTCAAACATAGCCATGGCTTAGTCCTGTTCCTTTCCTTAGTGAGCACAGCCCTAGACCTACTCCTATTTTTCTTACTCCTGCCTCCATATCCTGAGCTCAGTAATGTCACATTAGGTGTCCCAAACTCTGCTGTTAAAGTTTCTCATACTACTCTCCACTTCTTCTGTAGCACCTACCAATTATTCTTTCTTTGTAACAGCTTTGGTGTTCACACTGTCAAGCATGCTCATGACCAGTCTTTTCTAGGCCCCTACCAATTCCTCATTGTGCCAATTCCCATTTCCAATTTTCCCTATTTCCTTTGCACTCTCATTAGGCACATCTAGAATATCTTGCACTAGCACAGTCCAGTTCTGTTCCCTTTGTCTCTTTAGACCATCTTATTATTCTCCAGCCTCTGCTCTCCTTGTGGCAGTGCCTTCCTCAGCGTCTCCTAAACCCATCGACAGACCCCTTGGCTGCTGACCCTCCCATTTTCCAGTGCCCCAACCTGAGCACAGAGAGATGAGAACTCTCTCTTGGGTCCAGAAGGCACATGGACACACTGACAGTGCCTCAGGAGAGAAAGACACTGTTTCCCCCGCCTGCTGCTGCCTCAAGCAATAAGAAAGTAATGATCCAGTTGGGGAAAGTCTTGTTCAACCCTGTACTGAAAATTCACAGTGCAAAGAACTTTCAAAGATTTCACTTGCAGACAGTCTTGCTGTGATACATTTCTAATGGCCATATGCCTCCATGTGCAGAGTTTCCAAATGCTAAAAACTTGATCCAGCTGGAACAGAATTTCAAAGAAAACCTTGTGTCAAGGCCCCAGCCCTGCCAATTTCAAGAGCTGGTTCCCAAGCATAGAAGTGCTACAGAGTCTTAATGAAAAGAACATCAGTATTATGTTTAAAAGAGTAAACCAATGCATTTCCCCTGGTTTCTCTCTTGTAAAAAGATGAAGTTCAAAGATAAAATTCCAGGCTTCTTTGGTCTCCTGAACCATTCTTTATAGTTCTGGAGACTTGGTTGCTGAGAATGCTGGAAATAATTACAAAATCAACTTACAGACTAAGTGATAATTTAGTGTTTTCATAGTTTTGTATATTCTGGCTGGTCTGGTACAAAAAGGAATAAAAAAGGCTATGTTGAAACCCTCTGGTTTTGGACATTTTGGAAAAACTCTCAGGTGTGGACATTTGTCCAGACTTAGTAACTGGACATCAGTTCCATGTACCCAGAAGGTCTTGCTTCTTCAGCAACCCTATGGATTAATGCTGAAGTCCCAGAGAGTACAGGGGTATCACTTTGCCAAAGTCATGCTCAAATACAGGCTGGCAAGTCTGCATTCAGGTACAGACTCCATCCCACCTATTCATTTACTTATTTTTTTAAATAAATATTTTTTGTAATAATAGTATTTTTTATTCTATCTTAAGAACAATATTAAACCGTCCTTGTAATTAATGGAAAATTGCAAATTCCCAAACCCAAAGGAAAGGCTGCATTGCATAGTCAAAACCTTATCTGCTTTGCTTTGTAAAGGTAATGAGTTCAAATCCAGTGGGTGTTTTGTTCCTTATTAAGAAGAGCCTTGTAACTTGTATTCTCCTAGTGACTAAAAGATTGCTATACTTTCACCTCTTAATTAGTTTTTATCAACTGAAACATTCGCCATTTAATTATCGTATGCAGATTTATTTGGAAAACGAAGTATAATATGCAACACGGCACATCATTTCCATTAAGTTTGACACACCTCTAGATTTTGGTATGACCTAGGGAACTCATTTCATAGAATACTCCCATTTTTCTTCTTATTTTTTTTCTCTTGACCCTCAGAGTGCTTCTAAAATGCACCTGGGGAACTATATGAGTCTTCCTAGAGCTAACCAACACCTGCAGGTTCAAAAAGTAACAACCAAGACTACAACCAAGCCACCAAAAACCGCTAGGTTTGCAGAGTCAGTGAGTAAATTATAACAATAGTTTTCCATTTATCTTGGATTATAGGAGAATTGTGAACCACCCCACACCGCTGGCTTCCTCTACTGGCTGAAAGCCCTCACCCACCACCACAGGTTCTCCCACCATCCATTTATCTACAACCAGCAAATGTGCTCCAACCTGAAAAGTCCTAACAAGGAAAAAGAAACCACTGAGGTCATTACTGTTGCTACGAGCAGTTTTAAGTCTCAGTCAACTCTGACGCTGAGAAACATGTGCAAAACACTTCCACGAACAAACCACGAGGCCACAAAGATCTGTAGCTGTGGATGCTCCTTGCCTTCTGTGGCTGTTCAATGTAAAATTCACACAGTAATGAAGGGGAATCTCAAATAATAATAGGAGAATGGAAAGATCTAAGCTAACTCTGTGGTTCCATATGGAGGTAGGCTCCCCTTTTATTAAATCCTTATTCCATTAAACTGCCCACACTGCAGGCTGGAGCCTCTCTGAGCACCTTGACTTTGTACGCTCCAATAAATCTGCCCTTGTCCCGGCAACAGCACGGCCAAAGGCAGGGATGAGAACGGGTGATTGCTCCTCCAGCCTGGGGTGTGTGGGGACACACCTTGAGCAGACACTCAGGGCCAGCCTTGGACCATACCTGCATGAAACCCCACTGGTACCACTGAAAGGGGCTTAGGATAGACCTGGTGTGTTCGTGCAGTGGTGGATTGTAAAATTTGTCATCTATTGGTTATTAAATCTGTTGGGCAACCTCTCAAAGACTTATGCACTAGATTTAGCTTTTAAATAGAGTCTTTCATGCCTTTTAACAGTTACAGCTCATTCCAAAGTAATAAACTGAATAAAGTGATTTTCAAGGTCTGTCATGAAGAACATATAATGCTAAAGTACCTACAGGGACTACAGGAGAGCTGAAGAAGGATTTTGTACAGGGGCATGTAGCGATGGGACAAGGGGTAATGGCCTTAACCTAAAGGCAGCAAGTTTAGATTAGATATCAAGAAGAAGTATTTTTCTGTGAGGGTGGTGAGGCCCTGGCACAGGTCGCTCAGAGAAGCTGTGGATGCCCCATCCCTGGAAGTGTCCAAGGCCAGGCTGGATGGGGCTGGGAGCAACCTGGGATAGTGGCAGGGGGTAGAACGAGACAATTTTTCATGTGCCTTCCAACCCAAACCATTCTATGTTTCTACTGAAAAGAAGATGAAATGAAATGTATTTTCTATGACCAAACCATTATAATTAGTGTTTTCACTACACCAGGACACAAAGATGAGTCAAACATGCTCAGTAATTAGGCTTTCCTCATAGGCCCTTGGAGAAATAAAGAGCAAATTGAAATGAAGAACACTTCTGTGTAACACTTAAATGGCTCAGAATGAGTTCTCACCAGCTAGATTTTTTTCTATTTCTGATATTTCACACAGTCCATATAAATTATATAGGACCTCAATAACGTAAGTACCAATAAATAGTCATTAAAATTTTAAAAAGACAGAGCAATGACTTCTTTCATCTGAAAACCTCTTAGTGTTCTGCTATAACTATTGGCAGAAGACCTGAGATAACCATTGACTGAAAAACCTTGGGAGAAAGATTCAGAAAACTAGACAGAGAGTATACAGAGATATTACATATATAATAAACACAAGGTGCAGCTCAGTTTACACTCCTTCCATGCTCTTCAATTGGCGACAAGAAATTTGCCTGCCACACTTTTGAATTTAAAGTATAACACTGGAAAGTTCTAAAACGTCTTAATTGTTCTCACTTTTAACTCAATAATATAATAGATGTTGGCATGTTACTAACTTTCCTGAGCTTCTTGGACTACTCAGGTATTTCCTCAGCTAGGTAGAGGAAGCCCTTGCTTCACTACAGGTCTAACAGAGCCCTACCAAAAAACCCATCCTCCCCTCACAGCCTGAGCAGCTCTCACTATAAAAAAAAACCAAAACCACAACAACAAAACCAAAAGAACTACAATTTAAAACATAAAATGTATAGCCAAATTTTTGCACATAGTTAGCAAGGCTATCATTTATCATCAGTTGCCTTTTTTAGGCTATTTTGTAAGAAACCAATCTGTGCTTTGCTTGGATCTAACTGAATCACTTGTAAAGAAAAATCAACAGCATGAATTTTAATGCAAGTGGATTGTTTCTATCCATTTCATCGGGTTGATTGATGAGCACAGCAACCTACTGATCTGAAGCATCAGATCCTAACAGCATGTCCAAAAGCTGAGGTACTTCAGGCACTAACCAAATCTGAGACCTAAGTAGTTCTTGCTCATTAGCAGTCTACTTGTGAAATGCTCTTTCCCCATCACTGCTCCCTTCCAAGCTTTGTTATTTAACATTACCCTGTCAAAATAAAATATAACTATAGCTATGTCACCCTTAAACTTTCAAATATCGGAGGTTTCACCCTCTACGTCTGCTTAAAAAGTAATTTTTATTATCTGGTGTAGCTAGGAATAAATTATGTTTGCCATACATAACATTTCTTAGAGAGCACAGGATTTTGGGGACAAAGACTGCCACCTTTCGGCAGTAGTCTGTAACAAAAAAAACAGTTTTCTTATGTAAATTATAATATTCTAGTGAACATCTTTATTATATTATTTTAGCATCTTATATCCAGCAAAGTGAATAACAAAACATTGGGTTAAACTGAAGCCAATCTGAAAAAATTCCAACTTTTAGGATTATTGCATACAAGGTTTTTTAGCATAGAATCAGAGAAATCAGACCTCGGGTTTTTTTTTCCGGAGGATGCTCTGAGTAGATAGCCCTGGCACACAAAGTTGTTCCTATTATATAGGAAAACTCATTTGTTTAAACATAAAAATACGAATTTTTAATGCACAATTTTTTTCCCCATGCAGCACTGATTTAACCTTTGAGTAAGTCTGCTCTATTCATTAGGTCAGAAGGCCTAAAGTAAAATTATTAAATAATTAGAAATTATATCAGAATATAAATAATCTACTGTCAACCTTAACTGATATTTTCTACTTTTTCAATGCTTGACCTTAGAAACAAGGATTTTTCATGATGTTTTGAGTGTTTTTAGTAGCTGAAATAAAAGGGTAAAACCAGATTCCATCACACAGCACAAGGGGTACACTCTCAGGGATTCAACAGAAAAACGTTTTTATTAGGCAATGTACCTGATGCAAAAAAACATCAAGGATGGTGGAATCACCAACCTGCAGTGTGTCACAACTACCATCTCGATAGAGCAAGGCGAAAGAATTACTGAAATAAATAAAGTAACAGAATTTATGGAATGTTTGGATTCCATTTGAGAAATGGAAAAGCATACAGGTAGAATTCTTCTAAAACATGGACAGAAATTCTTGGGGAAGAATTCAAGAATGGTTTGAGGCTTTAGAAGGGTCCTTAGAGGTTCTAGAAAATACTCATAGCAAATGAAACATGCCATGAGTATGAAATATGCTGAGAGATCCAAAAGTAATCAGCAATACAGAGGACAAAGGAAGGGCCAAAACAGGACAACAGAGGGCCTGAGAAAAGCTTGTAAATCAGCAGCATGGGGAAAAAAATTATCCAAGTTTTTATTTTCACCAGATAAAAGCCAGAACTCACACAGAACAGCTGAGAAGATGAACGAAGATAACACTGATAGAGCAAGATTAATTTGCAACTTCAATACGTGAAGAAATCAAAGTTAAAGAATGAACACAGAAATGCAGATATATTTTTGTTAAAATAATTACAGAAAGATCAAAAGAGTATTTTACTGAGCTTCTCAGTGCTGAAATTCACAAAAGCAATCGGCCTTTTTCCAGACAGCTGAGCCATTTGTAGAAGAATGAAATTGTGAAGAGCTTCAAGAGGCAATCAGAATACTGAGGAGAAACAAAAGCACCAGGTGTGAGTAATCTTGGCACTGAATTATCAAGAACAAGAGGGGGAAAGGAAGTCAAATACTTTATAGGGGCATTTGGTTGGTTTGAGTTTGGTGAAAATTTTCAAACATTAAAAAAGACATATATGCTGTATTAAAAATTAATAAAAAATCTCATTTCACAAAAAAATAGCCTTATATTGGAGGATAGAATTTTGAAACTTTAGTTTAAAATGCTGTTTTCAAAATCAATTACATTTCCAGCATGTTAAAAACATATCTTTCTTCTACTAATGTTGGAGGGGGGTTTTTTGTTGTTTTTTTTTTGTTGCTGGTAGCTTTTAAATTGTATTAAACACACATAATCTATTAAAACCAGGAACTTGAACAGCACTCTACTCCTGATTTTAAGAACCTAAATATCATCAAAATTAAAAGCTCACCCCCTTTAAAGACTGCATTGAAAACACGTGACTAGCCCCGTGCCATATGGAATTTCATTGATTTCACTGAATTTCAGCAGTATAATTCTGCTTTTACTAGTGGGAGTCATGAAAGCAGATGAAGGGTAGCAGAGCACAGCAGAGTCTACTACCTGTCTGGCACCAGAGCCACCCTGCACAGATGGAGGAGGGATGTGGTACAGGCTTCCAGGCTTCCACACCACACAATTCACAGCTCTTTGGAGCAGGATAACAGTACATGCTGCTTAAAAACTGTTTTGCTGCTGTCAGCAGGACCTCCGCATGGGGCCTGCCGTGTTCCCACTACACGTATTACACGGCTTGCTGAAGAATGTGCCATTTCCAGTCTTTTCCAAATCATCTCCTGGTGGTCAGCCTTAATGTCTGCAATACCCTCGGCCTTGATAGTTTTCAACTGACTGAGGAAGTAAAGAAAAACATTTTTTTAGAGCTCTTAGGTATAAAGACTCGGCCTAGAGGTGTAAAACAGTATCATCTTGGCAGCCTCTCCTCTGAATCCCTTTTGGTGTTGAATTTGGAGAGACATTTTCTGAGGGCGGAGGGAGGGGGAGATTATTGTTGTTTTGGGATTTTGAGGAGTAGTTTTGCATATGCTGCTTACTCTGCTCAAGTTAAGTCTTTTTCCAATAGGTGTTTGAACTGTTTGCCAAATGATATTCAAATAAAAATGTGTAAGATGTTTCCCATGAATCTTTAAGAAGTATGAATGATGGCTAAGTCATACACTAATAAAACTTGCAAGGTCAATTTTATTACACAATGTGTAACAGACCGTGCAAATGGCAATTAAATCCTCAATTTTTGAAAGTTGGGATATTGCTTTCTTCTTCAGACATTCAGTAGGGATTTCCAAAAGCAGGCATTGAACCCCAGAGATCTCCACTGATATATCTAGGAAAATATTTCAGTTACTCATTAAGAGAAACAGCAAAAAACCAAAGAATAAGCTCTTTTAGAGTAGTAAAACAGTACAGTAGCTGTAAGTACCACAATGGAACACTCCCATGTATAAATATGGGTATTGATTAATTCAGATCCCACTTTGGTACAGAAGTTGCACTGACCATCACCACTCTTAACTGTCTGCTGAGGCAAGGTAAAGGGAAGAATAACACAATGTCTTAATTTTACTTTTTTACACGTGTGTTGCATATATTAACCTTTAACATCTGCAAAGAAACAGTCAGGGAAAACTGCAACTCCAGCCCATACAGAGAGGGTGACCTCCAAAGGAAGTTATTGTCCCATCGTATTTCACCAGGCAGCTACTTTGTCTTTAAATCTATTTCTGACTCAATGGAACCAACCCATCTTAAACAGTGATTTTGAAGAAGATAGCTAGGTTAGAAGCTACTAGAAAATCCCAATATTATTATTTCTGACCATTTTCTGTCCCACCCTTACAAGCAGTTTCACATATAACACTTTCATTTATGCAGACAACACTGGCTTGGGCTCGTCTCCCAAATCATTTACATCATGATACAAGTTTGCACTGCCCTTAAAACAATTTTATCTCCATTTTAAAAGACTGCAGAAAAGATAAAGAAAAATGTACCACTCTGAGTCAACATAGTAACAATATGGTTTTGTTTATGAGTCCCTTCTCTATTTGGTTTATGTTTATGTTTTTCCTGATGCTATGGAAGTATCAAAGGATATGCTAATGATAAGCCATAGTGGCAGTGCCAGATAACACTTGAAAGGTGAAATGCATAATTCTCTAATAACCTTGGTAGGATAGTCACCTTCCTTGAAACACAGTGCAAAACCACTCTTTTTGCATCACATTACTCAGCCTCAGAAATAAGGAAATAAACCTCAGGTTTGGGTCTTTTTTTCTCTTTTGGGTTTAATACATATAGAGATAAAATTTATTTGGAAGTATCACTTCTTTGAAATGCATAGTGTTTTGTTTCAGGTTCAATAGTTAAAAGGATAAATAAAGAGATCTTACCACTGTAAGACAGCTGATTGCTTGCTGCAGGTATTCAGGTAATACTGCACAAAAATAGCTCTTCAGCCACCTCACACTGCAGTGTTAAATTCTTGAGTTCTGTGTGGCAACTGCCATATCCAAATACTGTTTATATATAAAGATCAAACCTTGAAAAATTATGTGGTTTGCTCTGCTGAGATGTCTAACTATTTACATCCCCAAAGTAGCTTGGAGTCATTTAGTTCTCAGCTCGTTTAACAGATTTTACACAGATTTCTTCCACTTCAATTAATATTGTCTAAAACATCATAAATTTTGAATTTTTTTCATGTTAAAGACAAATCAAATATTAGAAACACTTCCAACTAACCTGCATCTAGCAATTATCACATTTACATTATGAAACACGACAGACTCTGCTCATCACTTCCCATTTTGCAATCAGAAATCCTACTTTATACAGTCTACTTTGTCTTTGCATGTGATTGTAAGGCAATTGTTTCAAAAATTTTTACTCTAAAAATTCAAATGCAGAGGAACCTTGTATTTCCAAGCCATAAATTAATATTATTATGACACAGATTTTTGAACAACTGTAAGAATGAGAATTTTACGTTTACTGACTGATTTGTCTTTAAAAAAACCCAAAACTACAAGAGATGTTAATCAGTAGCAAGCTAGCTTGCTTTCCAGTATGGATGGGCTTGAACTGAACGTCTCAAACCTGACTCAGGGTATTTCACCATACCTGACACCGTACAGGAGTGTCAGCAGTGCACCAATATCCAATTTGTCATAAATCAACTCTTTTCCTTGTCCCACAAGATGATAAATATGCACTGTTTATTTTTGATTTTAGTAATGTTACGTGAGTAGGTGTTGATTTTTCACAGTTACTCTTCAGTCATTCATATGGTTTTTTATCCTATATATTAGCATTGCATACAGTGGAGAGAGCAAGAAAGAAGGAATGTGCTTTGCATTTGGAGTGGCAAAAAGGCAAATGTGAGGTTATTTACTGTGCATTCCAGTTAGAATTCATTCTAGTTCTGTGAAAGGTAAACCCACCTCCCACAGGCTTTTACTGGGGAATGTTCCACTGCACCCCAGAAACGACGCCATTGATGATGCCCTTCACAATGGAATCACAGATTCACTCACATCCATTTGCAAGCCTCCAACAGCCACTTGAAAGCTCTTTTTCCCAGGGTCCCCAAGTACAGAATTCAGTCAGGGGTCTCGGGAATGGTATCTAGCAGAACCTGGATTTTGCCATTCCAAGAGTTTAGAGGGCAAGTAGAAAGTGGTCGAGATCAGCTACAACACACGTTCATTCAAGAAGTTCAAATTCATTCTTTGGCAAATCAGGGTTCAGAAGCTCGGGACCACCAGATAAAACACCACCAAGAAACCCCTTGCTCCGGGATCAAAAGAATTAGTCCCTTCCCATTATTCATATTGTCTACTGATTACAACTTCACTCAAGAAAGCCAAACTTAATAGCACTTTCTCAAAAATTATTGTGAATCTTTGTTTTTTACAAGTTTCCACCTTATGTAGGGTTACAGGGAAGGAATTTGCCTGATGTGTAGCAGAGAGTTCTGTATCACCAGAGCTGGGCAGCTCCTGGCACAAGGGAATCAGCATGTGCTGTTTGAGCACAGACACAGCTGGTATGTCTCTCTGGAGAATTCAGTGGTTTTGGGGTTGCTTTGTTCATTTTGGTTCCCTAAGAAAGTAATACCCAAATAAATACTCTTAGATTTCAGAATAATTTCTAAGAGATACCAGGACAAAATCATCATCTGCACAGATGCTTGAACAGCAGTGAGAGAAGCCAGTTCCATCAGAGACATGGAAATCATTCCAATTTCAATTTCACGTCAAGTGCTAGCAGAGGATTTTAGAGCAGGTGTCTGACCCAGCCAGCGCTGTTCTGGTTCCAGAGCGATTTGGCTTCCACTCCCTCTCACAGTCACTCATTGCAAATCTCTTCTTCAGAAACACAGATTTGGAAACTTCAAAGCCAGTTCATTCTGTCCTTCAGTTCGAGAGAAAAAACACAAAGCTTACTGTGTCTACAGCCTGACCGCGGAGAGAGGAAAACAAAATCAAGCAAGCTGCTCCTTCAGGTGGCAGAGAAAGTGCACTGGGGAGGAGGGAGGTTTAGGAATACTATGCCTTGCTTATTAACATGCAGGAAGATTAATATCCCAGGTACATCTCTGTATTTGCATCTGTGGGATTATCAGGGACCAGCCAGAGAGCAAGTGCAAGGATCTGTAGATCCTTCCTGGGCATAAGAGGGCTAAACCAGCCAGAGAGCTGCAGAAATGGGAGAGAGCTCTGCTCACAAGCCTCCCTCCACAGAAGGCTGCTGGGGAAAGGGGCACTGGCTGTGGGGGAAATGCTAATTCTGGGCTGGTTTATTGTCTGCTGGAAGTAATGAAATGAGCCATAGTGGCATTTCATCCTTGAGGTTTAAGGTTTATTTTCAAATCCAATGAAAATGAATCTCAGGGATCGGTGAACTCAGATTGACAGATTTCACACAGCTTACCCCAAAATTAATAAATGCCTTGGTGGTGTTCCTTTCCTTCTTTTTTAATTAAGTGACTTCCAGATAGAATAGACAGAAGTATTAAAATTAAAGGAGACACCAAATCTTATTACTAGTTTTGCTGTTCCACAATTCCAGTGAGAATTTTACCATTTCCAGAAGCTCTCTATATGTCTGCCTAGTTTCTTTCTTGTTCTGAGGCAAATTTGATGCCAATTCCAGAAGATGGGGAAAGTGCCACACAGAATTAATTTCAGCTGCAACTCCTCTTTCAAAGTATCTCTTTGAAGGTAGCACATGAGCAGATTTGATATTCTCAGAACATATGCATTCACTGCCTATCTACTCTGCCTGACAGTTTAAGTGAGACATTTAAATATTCTCTCGATTGCAGTGTTCCACACTTCACCTACACCTCACAAAATCCCTTGCTCTCAACCTTTTCCTTCTGTGTCACACAGTACCTATCACGACACATTCTGAATTGTGAGGAACATCCACAGAACAGAAATACTAGGCATGCCCTATGGCAAAATTCAGATTAATTGCTAAAATGAGAAAGAGATCCAAAACACTGCTTGGGGACCACTTTGCAACAGTGTCTCTTGCCAAAGGCAAGTTTCTGAGGAAGAAAAACTGGTCCTTTATGAACCCTCAAAACAAAAGCTGCACATACATCAAAACTAAAGAAAATTAAATGGCCCTCGGGTTTAGATATATAGCTTGATTTCAAATAGAAACAAAAAGCACAAAGCTGTTTTTCAAAAATTAGCCAGATTAAAAACTTGTCAGGCTTTTGTGTGTGTGTGCAAGGAGAGAAGGCCATGTCTGGTACAAGTGAGAGAGCCCTCTGAACGCATGACAGCCAAAGATCTGGGTAACTGCATTCATATTCTCTTATTTGGAGAGATGGATTCTAGATTTGAGCTGACCTTAAAAAATACCCTCCCTGCAACAGAAATTGTTAAGCACTGAATTTTTCTTACTTCAGTTTAGTTTAATTGGCTTTCTACACAGAAATCTATCTCTCCTTGCTAGGAAGCTGCTGAGTCTGTCCTCTTCAGGCTCTAAGTACTCCAGAGCTGGGCTGGAATTCCCTTCCTATACCTGAGAGCAGATGTGTGCATTCAGATCACAGAGCCCATCTAGACCAGAATTCAGTCTCAGAAGGGGCCAAAAGAAGAAATCCAAGGAAGTACAAAGTAACCATCCAGTATATACGATAATGCCCCAGGGGTACCCTGCCAAGCTTCCAGTGTGCAGCTCTGGGACTTCCCAAGATCCAGGCAGCCTCCCTTAGGCACTGCACCGGAAAACAGAGCAGCTGCTTGCACTCCAATCCTCCCTTTCAACTGGGATGCTGCTGACTCCCACCCTCGGCTCTCTTCTTCCCAAGAATGAGGAATTCACATGCATGGAATCCTCTTGCAACAAAGACATCCAAACCCGCAGTTGCCTTTGCTTCTCTTCTCTGAGCTTTTTAAGCCCCTTATTGCTTTCCTAAGACCTGAACCCCGCACTGCTGAAGTTGCAGCTGTGCTGTGAATTACGGTATTGGCAAAGAGCTCACACAGAAATGAGAGCGTTCACAGGGGCCTTTATCACACCCAAAAGCACGAGGTGAAAATCTTCAGCACTAACCTGAACACAGGCACCAAACCATGAGCGGGGCCTTGGGGCCTCAGATGGGATGTGATGGAGCCTGCAGGGTGAACACCTGAGCCAGGTGGCTGCTCCTGCTGCCTGGGTCACCACCAAGTGAAAGCTTACAACATTTCCTGATGCCAGTCACTACACATCACAGTATCATTTGCACTCAGCTACTAGAAACATACACATTTTCTGATAAAAAATATTAATCTGTGTTCTAGGATTGCAAATGTCTTCTTTGAGTTTCTACTTATGTAAAAATTGGATTTTTCTCAGTATTTTTCACCTTTTAAAAACATATCTAACTCTATTATCTATCAATAGAGAACTCCAGCATTTTTCAAATTTTTTTTTCTCTTATGTGCTACCTATTTTGAGATGAAAAGGAATTAGAACAGAAATACTGGAAGTGCCATCTAGCATTCCTGGGCAAGGAGGAGAAGCAGCTACAGGAGAGAGCAATGGTTAAGACACCTGAAGCACTGAAAGGGCTTCCCACACTCCATAAAGGGGGTAGAGAGCCCTCCAGATCTGCATTAAGATACTAAAGTTAAGACATGGAAATGAGCTCTTTTTCAGTTGTTGCACATAGAGGACATTTGAATTTCTCTATTCTCTTCTCCCAAAAAATAATTGCATGGATTGAAAACTCTGAGGTTCATACCAAGCCTTGAGAGCTTTAGGGATGATGAGATGGAGAAGCTTTGTTTTAGCAGAACATTACAAAAGATGAGAACATCCCCTTTACTAACAATATGATCATATTAAATTTACAAAGTTTAAATCTAATGTAACTTTTATTTTGAAGTTTTATTTTGCATTTATTATTACTTTATTTTTATTATTATTTTTAAAAATCACGATGCTGCGTGTTTTTATGAAATTGTTGGGAAAGACCAAATTGTCTCTGCTGGAATTTGATAGGACAGTGGAGCACCTACTCAGAGACTGTCAAGTTATGATTCACTAAGCAGAGTCAAGGTTAGACCCAGATGCCAATAAAGATTCATTAAGTATGAAATACAATATCAGCAGTGTCTTTGTAATGACCCGAACGCTAATTTTGGCTCAGAGTACTCGAATTCCCCAGTGAGAAAAAGGGAAAGGGGAACAATTTCACAGCTTTTAACCATAAATGTGATAATACGTACAACATTTGAAAAGATATTGGGAGCTATGTAAAAGTGAGAGTAGGCAAGTGAAATACAACACTGCAAATTAAAAGAGTTTACTTACATTTTTCTTTTTTATTCTAGTTCAAACAATTATTCATTTTCCTAGTTATTTTAATTTTATTATGATTATTGCACAAAAAAAACCACGTTAAAATTATTTTCATCATTTAATTCATATGTGATGTAATACCAGAAACCTAACACTACCATATTTCGAGAAAGGAATATAAGTGATGCTTAATTTTTCTATTCTCAAGTCTTCATAAATAAACAGCACAAGCAAATTAACTACTAGAATAGGAAGGCTGTGTTTTCAAAAGAATTAGAATTGTACAGGAGGAAATATTGAGTTTAACATGCCCTTTTCAAAGGAAAAATGAAAATAAAATAAATACAACAACAAAATGAAAACTTACCCCAATAAAAAAAGTATATTAACCACTTGGTGTTTTATTAAATTTTATAGGCTCTTATCATGCCAGTAGGTTATACTTTTTTGTCTCCCAGAAAGCATTATAAGAAACTAATACTGAAATCAGACTGAATGAAATTTCATCCAGGATTTAATTTTATGTTCTTTTACTTTGGTCTGAAATTAAATGTTCAGCCACTGCGGATTGCAGTGCAATTAATTTCTGGAGTAAAAATCACTGTAGCACTTTCTCATTTCACTTTTTAAAGCATTAGTGTTCTGTAACACAAATAAGGGGAAACAAGTAACATACATTTATAACAGATAATGAAGACATTTCTCCTGCAAACACTTTCCTAAATTCAGTCCTATTAGCAATAATTCAAATGTGCTGTTGCAGGCTGGTCCAAGCCCTCTGTGAAATCAGTTGCTGATGCTAATAATTTCTGTTTGGACAAAGGTCCATATTGCAAACAGGATGGCTCAGTCAATATGTTACTGTGACAGACTGAATGCAAGGGATTAAGCAGGTTTTGAAACTGAATTATTCTTGTCACCACACACGTAGATTGAAAGGAAAAGCAGCCAAATTTACTGTCCAAGATGTTTTCCTTTATACCAGCAGCAATGACAACACAAAAAAACCTTTTTATATGATATAAAGAAAAAAAACACTTAATTTCTTTTCTTTTTTTTTAATCTGAATAAATTTTATATATGGCATCACAAATTTTTCTATATCAGAGCTTTAAACTTTTACAGGGTTGCAACGAGTGAACCTCTGCGAGTTTATCTTGCCCTGTAACTGCCTTGGAAGACTTTTACTTCAACAAACTAAAATTAACCAGAAATCAAGTATTCCATCTACATCAGCACCCACAAGGGTCCCAGCCTCGTAAGATTTACATGAAGAGTGTGGATTTATCTTGTATGGGAGCACAATAATGGTAGGGATACACTAATGGAGCATCTGCCCCAGGACTGGCACTAAATTCTCCTGGAAAAAATGAACAATGTTCATGCCTACTTATAAATGCCAAGTCTCTGAATTCTGGAACAACATTATATTTACACCTGAATCGCTGAGCATCCTCCTGAGTCCTGCTCTACAGCATAATCAGAACGATGCAAGATCGATTTGTGTCTATGACAGGAAGCACCACATTACACCACAATTCTCATCTTCTCTGCTGCGGAACGAAGCTATTTAAGACTTCATTCATTCATGCATAATATATGAAAGGCCCCTACGTTTGTCTTAGCTCTGCCATTTTAGATGAAATATTTTAGTTATGTCATTTAGAAAGCCTAGAGTTTGTGTTGACTACATCCTATATCCCTTTAACTCGGGGAATCCTCAGCAGGGGCAGCTGGACCTCCACGATCTCACAAATACAGAAGAAAACATTTCTCCTTTACCTGCCACATTCTAGCGAGATACTACACAGTAAAAACACGCAGGCCTACAGATTGTCACAATAACATGTGCCATAAAAATGTTTTAAGAACATGTAATATAAAAGCCATTTGTTTGTACTTTACTTTTTCATCATTTTTAAAGTATGCTCTATTTCTCTGCTGGTATTGTAATAAAACCACATCCTTTTCTGTGCCATCACCTGACTGTATCATCAGAGATTATGATGACACAACTACATTCTCTCACCTGTTCCACTCATATTCCATATGTATACAGAAAGAAGTCTTGCAAAAATCAGAGTTGCACCTGCATGACAAAAACTAACTTCAAGTCCAGTCATTAGCAAATTAATTGTTTAAGATATTCTAGTAAACTCCTCTATTCTTCCTTCAGTTCTGGCAACACAATAATTCTTAATATTTCTTCACAATAAGTGACTTGTTGCACCAATGCTTTTCAGGTGTGGTAGCACAACTCTTAAATATTTGATGTTTAAAATGTGTATCGATAAACTCAGAGTGCAAAAAGAAATTAAAGCAACCTGGTTCTAGACATGGGGAGGGGCTGGAATCATTGCAAATTTCTTAGTGGCTCTCTTTAGGGGATAGAAAAAAATATAAAATCTAATTCTATCAGACTAAACCAAGCTACCATGCCTTCATCTAGAGTATTTTGTAGAAGAAAACCCAAGTAGCTTTAGCTACAATCAATTCATTTAACTGGTTTTATTTCAATCACCATTTCTAGCATTCTGAAAGAGTAGAAGTCTTGTTTTCAAACTCTGACCTTCAAAATAAATGCTTCATTTATACCCACAATGTATCTTGTGACCTTTTATCTCTTTCATTGTTATTGACAGCTGTAAAGCTCCCCTTGTCTTTGTTTTTTCCAAGGAAAGGTGCCTGTCCTGCAAACTCATGCACTGAAAGCAGTGAGCACCACAAGGGCTTACAGCCATTGGCTCTTTAGCAAACTGCACACTCAGACGAGAGAAATGAAAAATTTTCCTGGACTTTCACCTCAGGTCAATCACAAAATAATCCCTTTGTGTTTTCCTTACACGGTCAAAATGAACATGCAAGTCTAATAAGATGTGTTACACTGATAAATGTACAGTTGAAAGGTGAAATCAGGTCAACGCTGATTTCATTAGGTTTCCAATGGCAAAGATAAATAATTTCTTTAGTTGTGGGTGAAAAGAAAAAAAACCACCATCATAGTTTAAAAATATCTCAGGGGCAAGGCAGTGGGTAAACAGAGTAGAATGCAAGATGAAGCACCACACAATGAGTAACCCAGCAGTGCAAAGCAGACTTAACCATGATTAAGGAAACATAATTCAAAAGGGACTGAACATAGAGAGGGAAGAAAATCAAGAAGTGAATTTAAACATCCAATAAAATATTCGAAAAGCAGGAGAAATTCTTTTAAAAGTAGCAAATGTTGGCAAGGAGACAGCCAGACCACACAGGATATAGGAAGAAAGTGTCCGACAGTACTGACATAGCATGGAACAAGCAAATTAATTGCCTCAGAGTTCAGTACAAAAGATACAAAACAGTGATCAGGAATTTTATAGTATTTTTTAATGAGACCATATGCTTTAAAAAAAAGAAAAGTAAAAAAGAAAGAACCAAGGTAATTAAATAATTTCAATGAAACTCCAAAAGCAAGAGTTACAATAGCTTCTGGCTTCAAAAAGTCTATCAAGGCACTGATAATCCCTTTGGTGCACACTGTCACTTGGAATTGCCTAAAATAATTAACTAATCTCCATTGCTGCAGCTTCCCACCACACAGGCCTTCTCCTTAGCCATGAAAAATGGCAAGCCATTCGTTGGAGTGTTTATTTGATATATTGCACTATAGTCATCAGGAGAGAAATGAGGTAATAAAATGTATTTCTCCCAATTAATCGTGCCCTCCAATGGAGGACGAGGTACTGGGGAAAAGTTCAAAACTGCCACGTGCAGCCAGAACAGAATGCAGGATACTGCCTGTGTTCCCAGAGAGACCTAGATCTGGTTGAAAGAGGTGAACAATATTTCATTGTCATTAGAGTAAAATTCACCTCTTTTCTTTCTGCTCACATCCATCAATATTCATGTGTAACAAAGCTGTTTTAACATCCAAAAAGAAGAAAGAAAAAAAAAAACCCTGAAGACCTTGGACTATTTTAAACCCAAGGCGTCTCTCTGGGGCTTTGTTAAGGTTTTTTTTTTTATACGTTGGGGTTGTGTTGATCTAGCTCTGAGAGACTTTTGTTTCACTTATATCATGCAAAGGTCTGAGTTTCTCCTGAACATTGCTTTGGGCTTGCACAAACAGCCTGGCCAGTGCCACCTGCATGGTTCACTCTTTGAGCTCAGAAAACAAGGTGATAGATGAGGAGAAGCAAAAGCACGCAGAATTTTTTCAAATAAAATATCATTTTTTAATTAAGAATATAGCAGCACTCAAAGAACTGTGTCATAAGCTGAAACTACCTGGTCTTTAAAAAACACGGCATGCATCTAATAACTTTTTAAGTTCAACTCTTCGAGTTGTTAACAGAATCTCAGCAATGAGTGTCAGCACACAGAGACAAAAAAGAGCTCCCAGACTCCCTCCAGCAGCGGCCAGCAGTGATTGCTGGAGAAAAGAACTTGAGAAACAGGAAAAAAGCCTTTGGCTGTTTTCTCAGTAAACGATTTCAGCTTATGGCAATCAGTGTTTTATGGGCTTCCTCATTTAAAGGCTGTCCATTAGTATATTAATTAGCCACCTATGAACTCATCTTTTATGAATTTATCCAATTCTTTATTGAACTTCAGTCAAAAATAAAGATCAAGAGATTAGGGATTTAATTTCTAGATCATGAGTATGGAGGTATCTAAAAGCAAAAGGAAAATAACTATTCCCATTTTTAAAAAGATTCATAGTGACATTTAAATGAAAATTGCTTAATTCAGAAATCAAGGCAAAATTTCCACTTTTATATGTCAAAAATATTTGTATTAAAATAATTTAGTTTTCTTAAACCCACCTCAAAAATAACACCGTAATAATATTTTTCAAGTGTAAAAAAGTGAAACTCCATAAATATCCATAGATGTAAAACAATTAAGATAAATGTAAAATTAATGACTCAAGAATTACTAATTTACTGGCACATTTACAAAGTGCTAAATTACCATCTCACTACAAGCTATGGGAAAGGAGTGATAAAAGTATGGTTTTACTGACAAAACTCGGTTTTTTCAATATAATGGAAAATTATAATATAAACCAATCTTTTTTTAATTACAGATGTTTTTCTAGCCTTCTCAGTGTGTTGAAAATGAGAAAATCCCTGTGTTGTGCTAGCCCCAAGGGGTATCAAAACCAGAAACTCCACCGATGAAAGAAACTGAGGTGTAAACCAGCAAATAAAGATGTTTACCAGGTTTCTCCCTTAAGGTGCTCCCTACCTGTGCCAAAGGTTTACCAGTTACACTGGTTTTAAACAGTGTTTTATCCTCCCATTTAAGAATTAAAGAATTAACCTGAGATGTCCCCAGGCTTTTTTCTGATGTATAGAAAAAGCTGCCCTGTAATCCTTTTGGGGAGGCTGTAGTGTATAGTCCATGCTGTGATACACCTGGCAAGGGTGATGTGAAGCTACATGAAATCTCTAAATGCTCCCTAACCCTTTTTCTGCACACGGCTTGTGCCTTTTGCTGCAGCATACCTTGCTTCCCCAGTTCCAGGTTCTTTTTAAAACAAGCACTCACAGGTACAGAGCAGTTCTTTCCTTCCTGCTTGCATATACTCTTTCCATTGCTCTTAAATGACCCATTGAAAGTACCAGGCACAAGATTTTTCTGTAATGTAGCATTTCCGTAGTGCTTTGTGCCACAATGATTACTGTAATTTAAACTATATTGAAAAAAAAACAACAGACTAATCAATAAAATTTCAATTTATAGTATTAGTTTGGAACTGTTTATTTCTTACATGAAACACCTTTTTTGTTATGATTTACTCAAACAATTTGTCCTCCTGGAGTACTTGCACAGCACGGCCAGAAGCAATCATCCAAGATATGCTGCGCTAGCTTAAATGACAGAGAAATGCTCTTGGGCCAAGAATACCTGGCTGTGTATCTATTTATATGGAGGTAAAAGAAATTTAGAAGTGTTCTCTACGATTTATTGTTTTTTCCTTTCACTGCAACTAATTTTAAAACATATACCAAATGTAATGTGGCACAATTACATAGCATTGAAATCAAGACGCTCCTGAAATAAATGACTCCACTTGTTCTTACCATGGCCCCAGCACCAAATGACACAGTGATCAGGGGAATGTTAGCTACACAATACTCTTCCTTCCAAACATAAAGGACCACAAAATCGAAGTTTACACTTCTGCTCCCCCCACCCAGCAATTTTTAACTTTTTGTCTCCTCAAAACCTAAAAGCAAACTCTAGCCCAAGTGTCAGGCTCTGCACCTGCTCTCACCCAAGTGTGCTGCAGTTCTTGCCAGAGCTGTGGGCCTCAGCTGTTCCTGCCACAAATCCTAAATCTACAACAGAAATGTATTAGGATGCTTTTGGCTGTGTACATGGAAACCTCACATTCAGAGTCCATCTTTGGAAGTAATTTGAAATCCATTAACATCTTAATTTTAAGCATAATTTGATCAATCAGTTAAATTGATCAACAGAAGGACCGTTGTTTCAGTAAGTCTTTCCACCCCTCCCATCAGCCCTAAAGCTGCTTGGTCTCCAGTGTCACAGACTGAAGTACCACAGAATCTGAGCACTATGAGACTCGGGTTCCTGGGATGTTGTCCTTTTGTCCAGCAAAATCTCAAATTTATCAGTCAGTATGTGCCATGTGTGAGCTACCTTGCCTTATTCCCTAGGAAAATGACAGTTTAAGTCTTGTTTATGTTTTACTGAAGCTCTAGAGGTTCAGGTTATTAATTTGAAACATTTTTGCTCAGACACCTACAGTTTGAGCCAGGAGCTCAGATTTCTGCAGCCACCATACATAAGGAACTGATCACCTACAAACACGGGAGGAGATTCTCACCCTCTAGCACAGCTTGCAATAGCAAAGCACATTCAGCCCAGCAACACACAAAATATCAGACCTGAAGTGACCTATAAGTAATTAGACAATTTCCCTAAACAGCTCCAGAGTCACCAGAGTTTCATAAAATCATCCAAATGGGAAGATGGTTCAATATAGTTCTAAGTCATCACTGCCACTCCCATGAGAAAATAAAAACAGCAGTGTCCATCATATGATCTAACTCATTCCTGCCTCCCATCTCCTTCCTGGGCCCTACTGTTACAAGTATTTTTCTTTTCATGCAATGAACAAGATCCTAATTAATCTAAGGAAAATACAGCCTGTCTTAGCTTTTTGTTTGGGGGTTTCTGCACTGGGTAATTCTTCAGTCTTAAAACTCTCAGACTATTCTGCACAGCTCTGCCACAGCTCAGAGGAGCAAACGTAAAGGAGAAAGGAGAGGTGAGCAAGCACCTGTGGAAGCCAGGAGGGAGATTCCTTCAAGAGCCACTGCCAGCTTGCAAACACAATAAAAAACAGGCTAGGACAATCCAGAAGTCTAACGTTAGCGAACAAAACTTGAGCCTAGTTTTGAACATTTGAAATTCTAGTTACAACATCAAATCTGATGTTTTATTGCAGTTGTATTTCAGACAGCTGCTAAAATACAGTTTAAAACAAGAACATTAAATAAATGTTTTGTTAACTCACTCTCAAAATAAGCCCCTTCTTTTCCAAGAAAATAAAAAAAGGAAGCGTCTTATCTCCCTGTTGGTCTGCTTTTGTCTCCCAAAACAGTTTCACATACCACCAGCAGTGATAATCCTGATGTTCTGATTTAACTCCAGCAGAAATTGTGACCACCTGAAATTCAGTGCTGCTGGGAAGAGTTTTCTTACCCCCACCCTTGCCAGCAGCTCCCTGGAATGATCAGAGAGTGAGAGTCTGTGCAGTTCTCCAGTCCTAAAGAAACAGCTCAGCTGGGAGAAGGAGCATAGTGGGTTTGTTGTATAAACCTATAAAGTATAATTCTATTCAAATTAGATGATAAAAGCAACTGTAGCGTCCAGAGAAAATAAGATGAGGCAGAATAACTTTTGAACCAGTAGATGTTAAAAATCCAAAAGGTGAGAGAGAAAGGAAATGTGCTGACCAGTGCTGGGCACGTTTGGAATACATAATCAGCTGTTAGAGACATAACAAATTAACTAAGCTGGATTTTGGATTAAGCAGGCCTCTTCCTACCTAATTACAGTAGAGTCAAGCTCAAGAAAGGTGGGAGGGAAGTGGATAAGTGGGGTATTTGCCCTCAGTTATCTGTGCAGGAGGCTCTTCTCGTGCAATGGTGCTCCAGCAGCAGGTCAGGCTGAGCCCACTCACCCGACCCAGCACAGCCCCGCTGCAAGCTCCAGCCCAGAGCAGACGGAAGAGTTAATAAAACATTCATGCATTCTCTTTACACCTCCTCTTCTCATTGAAATGCTTCTGAGCACTTCAAAATGAAGAATCACACAGAGATGATAGTCCCTCTCCTCCTCAAAATATTGATAAATGACCATTCATTAAATCCCTCCAAGAAAGCCATTAACAGGCTCCTCCTCACCACTGCTCCTGGTGCTCCCTCACGCTCCATGGACGGAGCAGAGGAGGTTGGCATCATTCATGGAATGGAAAAAGGAGGCAGCAGCTTGGAAACCTGCTCTGCACGGATGCAGGCTGAGCACTCTCTTAAGGAAAAGACCTTTTTTATTATCTAAGCATTAAAGCGAATGGACACAAGGTTTCAGGAAACAGGCTAATGTTACATGAACAGCAAGTTATAATGCAGCTTCTCAAAATATTTATAATCAATTAAAAATAGGTATCAATAAACCCTGTAAAAATGATTTGACACTGAACATCTATCATTTCTTTATGACATAAAGTCATAAATACCAGTATTTATTTCTGTAATTCCAACAAATAGATTCAATGATAAGTATTTACAATATGAGATCAGAATTTTAATTGAAAATTGAGAAGATGACAGTTGTGCAAGTGAAATTAATTTTTAATTAAAACATTACTATTTGAAGTGACTAGTTTAAATCCCACATTGAACAGAAAGCTGGACATTATGACTAATTTTGTTAAAATAATTAATGTTAATGTAAAGTAGTAAAATATGCTAATACCCTAAAACACTGATAAGAAAGAAGGATAAATGAGACTAATTTATCCTACTTCATTCTTCCAAAACTACTTTACTGCTTTCTTCCTGCTGTCTGAAAAACTATTTTGTGTTGATTGCAAAGACTGGATGTTATGTACTGTTGCAATGAAGTCTAATACAAGAACTAATCTGTGAAGCGCCTGGATTTCCTCGCTGTATTTTCAGATAAATGCTCTCTAGCTGAATGCACTATCTTTAAATACTTTTTACTTCTTTTCTTGGCACTGGAGATGAGACCATCATAATTGTCTCCAGCAGCAAATGCTTTGAAGTTTTCTGCAAAAGTCTTAATTTTCCTCCTTTTTATCTTATGAGTACTTTTTCTTTTTTCTAAATTTGAACTTAAAAAAATTCACTAAATTTCCTAAGACTAGACCATGGACTCTTTTTCTTTTAGCATACAAACATGCCAGGGTTTCAAAGACAGACAAAATCCAAAGATGGTTCAAGCTGCTTTACTTTTTGTAGATATTTATTTCAAACTGTACCCAGACAATGAAAGCTCCCTGTTTGCAGAGCTGTAGCAGAGTGTGCTACAGCAGTGATGCATCTGGGAGCAGCAGTTCCTGGATACTGCATATCCTGTACGCTTCCCCCTGGAAATCCTGAAAACACAAATCCCCTGAAACGTCTCCCTGAAGTTTCCACTGGTTTTCTTTTTATTCTCTCCCACTGAGCTTTTCCATGTTTCACCTCTTCCCCCCCTGCTAGGACCTGTTCTGACAACCCAGCTAACCTGGGTTTTAGGACATACGAGAGTTAAATATTTGATCAATGCACTCGGGCTCCCTGCTATGATTCAGAGAGGACTACAGATAGAAAAACTAACTTCCATTAAAGTTGTATATTCCATATTTATTCCATTGCACACATAAGGCAAGTATGAGATAAACTGATTGTACCTTTTTCCTTCATTCCTCCTGTTTACCAGCAAATGTACCTGAGGACAGCCTGAGCTCTCACACCACAGCCATGGGATGAGAATGAAGGTTAAGGAGCAAAGAAGACCACTCACACTTCAATAAAAATAGACTTTTTCCCCCCCTTTCAGAATTCATAGCAGTATCTGTTTATAAATACACAAATTTCTTGGCAAAATCAAAGAACTAAAAAGCAAAGCCATAATGTGGGATTTAGTTGATCTGCCCTAGAATAGGTCTGCCAATCCTTCATTTGTTGAATATCCTAAATTCTACACATTTATCAAAAGCAATCTTCAAGCCCAATAGCAATAAAGAAGAAAAATATTTACTGTGCCTTTAAATATTCTCCAAATTATGACTATCAAGGTTATGTATTATGCTATTGAATACTCCGCTGTCAGTGGATTGCTATCCATCTTTTCATTTTCCAATGCATTCTAATTTGCAAAAAAAGTAAAAATAAAGCTCTTCATGCTTTCAAGAACACAAATTTATTACTGACAGGAAGGAGACACGAAGGAGACGAGTAAAACTATGAGCAAGTTTAAATGACACCAAAATTAACTAGCAACAATTACCATTAAAATACTAAATGTGAATACAAAAATATTGCTGAAAACCTTTAATTTGTTAGCAGTAATTAAACCAACTGTAGCCATCTCTCCTTTATTCATTATGTCTTTATTCTGTCAGTTAAAACTATTTATAGTCATACTGGGTTGATTCACCATAATTTCCTCCCACCCACAACCATTTATAATTCTTTCCCTCAGTAATTTTATAAACTTAATGTTGAGGTTTTGGTTTTTTTTTTCATTTCCATCTGCTGATAAAAAAAAACCCCTTTCTTACTATATTTATAAAAAAAAATCAGGGGTCAGTGCGGCCCACATTAAGCTGCAGCTGTAAAAAGTGCACATTGATATTCATTTCTCTTCTAATTCTACAGATGCAAATTAGCTCAATGAAGGAACTTAGTTTATTCTATATTTGAAATAGTGAGCCTAGAAAAGTAATATGTTTTGACATTAAAGATCTACTTCTATTATATTATATGAATATAAAATATGAATGATTGTTTGCTTCTCTTCTCAAGAATGCCATTCCCAATCTAGCCTTGATCAAAGTGATAGAAAATCAGAATGAAAATACAGTGCAATAAAATACACAGTGGGCATTCAAGGCAGTGCACATTTAAAAGAGTCTCCAAAAAAAAAATCAGTTCAAAATTCACCTGGAATATTCCTCACTGTTGCCTCAAATGGGAATGAACTGAGTTACACACTAAAAATGAGTTAAATTCCAAGTACACTCAAGGAAAGAATAAAGTACTTGGAGGTAGCTTGAAAATAAAAGCTACAATTATCGACTACAGGATTCAGTATGACTTTTTTACTGAGCTTTCATACACTCTATGGAAATATTCTGTAGTGTTCTGAATAAAGAAAATTCCTCTCTTTAGGAACTTTTACTCTCAGCCTTGAATTACTTGCCGTGATCTTTGCGTTCATCAGACCGAGTTCATTTTGCACTCACCAACACATCACTTTAAATAAAAATTAATTTATTGACCGGGACACCAATTTACCAGTATTTTCTTGGAAATATCTGAATGCAGTACACATTGTTTAATACATTGCTTACGTATATGTATATATATACATGCAGAAAAAGAATAGTAAATTGCATCCATTGATATTGCACATAAAAACCTCAAAATGCACATCTAAAGGTCTGTACCCACACAAATATATATGTGTACACCACGTATGCCTATGACTAAGCACAAACATTTCAAACATATACATTACTTTAACTGTGCATAAACAGTATCATCCTAATAGTATCCGAAAAAAGCTTAAAGACTGGTGTAAAAATCATCAGTGATAAAAAATCCATTTCTCTTCATTGCAAATGTTTGTTAAATGTAAATGCTGATATTCTACTCCTCGGAAGAACATTTGTCTGCATGTGGAATTTCATGATAAAAAGCTTTAGAGTCCCAGGTTTCTCTAGATAAACCCCGCTGGTTTACTGATGCATGAATGCACTGAAATTGAATTACTGTACAACAGCAATTACTTTTCACAGTACAGTTATAATGAGAATCAGCTTCACAATGAACACCAGGTAGCTATAGGAGAAAAAGTTAATAAAAAGAAGCCTCTTATTTGCATTTTCCACTGCAGCAAGGGTAGTTGCCTTAAAGAAAAACCATCCTTAACACTTCATTTGCCATCTTGGCAGTGAATCAACAATCATTTTTATATCACCTCTTTATTTGCAAAGAAATATTAATGAAAATCAAAATTTTAGTGCAAAGCTAAAGTTATAATAATAGCTTTTTGGATATTCCCTAATAACTTGGTTATCTTTTATTTTGCTTTCTTTTTCACTTCCCTCTAGCCTTCTTCAATTTTTTCCTATTATGCCAATAACTAGGAAAAAGTAAAAGCACCAAATGAACAATTTTAACTCCACCTCTTTTTCACTATCAAGTTTGTTGCCATAGTCATTTGTTACTGAGCATTATATCACAGTGCTTCATTCCTGTTCAGTTTCAAATTAGTAGAGTCATCAAAGTATCATAAAACCTTCTAAAAATTATATTAAAATAAAGAAAAAGATCACAGGTAACTTTAAGACTGATCAAGCAAACTTCCTATGAGTGACACCACTAAAAGTCCAGGAAAAGCAAATGCAGTAATACCACAAGTGACAGCAGACTACACAAGGGTCTCAAAGGGATTATTTGTGTTTGGCTGTAAAATTAAAACAGCTACTGAACAGTGCAGGACACACTTCCATGTCTGTCACCTCGTGGGCAGTAAGATTTTTTCCCATCTCAAGCATCATAATATTAAAAGTAAATGGATACATTTACCTTTGTCACAGATTGAAACAAAACATCAGCGGCATTGAATCAAAACCACTGCTCAGGGATTTGAACTTAATTCATGTCACAAATACTTCAAAATAAAATACAAAGTGGCCAGCCTGAAATTCAATCAGGTAGGGCAGCATTAGGAAGGAAATGGTTAACAGGAATATCCTGAACTGATATAAACCCAAGGTAAATAGTGAACACTGGTGATAAAGGGGGGAAAATAATGTTGCTTGCAAGGGTTTCCATCAGTAAGTAGATGACAAAAGGTTATATAATTGGTTTAGTACTTTCAGTCTTCCATTTATCTTATGTATCTGACAGAACAAAAATAGGACATTCTGTGATAGGATAATTGCATACTGAAGGGTAATTCAAACAGGGGATGAATATGATAAAAATCACACTGAACCAACTAATCACTATGAAAAGTGATGAGACAGAAAGATAAAAATTCATGCAGAATATTAAGGGGGAGGAGAGAAAAGAGTTCAAATGTGATTAGTAGCTTCAAACAAGTTCGTATGTTTGAAAGCATCAAGCAAAACCACAACAAAAAAAAAAAGGAAGAAAAAAAGAAAAAAAAAGAAAGAAAAGAAAAAAAAAGAAAGAAAAGACAAAAACCTGAGGCATGTCCAAGCCATCCTATTTTTATATTTCCAGGTCTTTCTTCTTGGCCTTTTCTACAAATCAAACACCTTATGTACTATGAATTTCTGAACATTTTTCAGGGTGCTACATCTGCTAGTACCCGAAGAAGCATGTTTAACCCAAAATGGTTTTGGGTAAAACATTTCAATGGAGCATGGATTTTGATGTCTATTGAAGCTAATTCACTGAGTGGTACAGGGTAACAATTTGGGCTAACATTGGAACACATTTTCTGAGTCCTTGGATTTGAACTCTCAAAATCATATCTCCATTATTTCTAAGGCTGAGGGATATTTTGTAAGGTATCCTTAATTTAGTACTTCCTCCAACATCACCACCAATATATCTGACATATTACTCTGAATTCTACGTTTCAGTGCTCTTGCACTGAAAGTGCTCTTGGAATTCTACGTTTCAGTGCTCTTGGAAACTGAAGTTTCCATCAAAAGCTTATGTCAAAATTCAAGTATTTTAGAGACAAAATGATCCAGTATCAGGATGGAACAGAGATCTTAAGTCCACAGGAGTTTTCGAATTCCCGTCTCACCTCCCCAGATGTGAGGGGAAAATCAGTTGTGATGTACCAAGGATGAAACTTATGCAATACCTGCATTGTACCAAAGGATTTTGTACTTTTCAGGATGCAAATTACTAAGCACTACTTAATACCAGAACAGAACAGGTCACTCATTACATCTCTAGCATCAAGAAGGACCAATTTATATAATTATGCAAAAATTAATAACTTCATTGGAAAGTACACTAAGAAGATCGGTTTTTAAAAGAAGTCACCCTGTACAAACAATGTTTTTAGCTTCCTTTCCAAAGATGGAAACCTTCCAAAGAAGGCTCTGGATTTCAATCACTTTTTCTGGCACTAAAATCCATTCACTCAAGGTTACACGCATGGTTTAACTTCACAGAATTTCGGCTCGTTTTTACTCAAGCACGGTGGTCTATATTGATCCTGTATTTTTTTCCTCCTTAGATAGAAACACCATATGTATGAAGAGACCAAACCTGTTCTAAACATTTGTTATGAAGCTCTAATGGAGACACAAACTGCTCTTCCCCACCAGCACTCCTCACTTTTGGAATTCTATTCCCTCACCAGCCAAGTGTGCAGCTCGCTGGTCACTTCTCACTCTAAACAAGTGCTGCTCCAAGAACGCTTTGTTCACATTATGATCTCAGGGGAGCAGTTTTCTCTGCTAAGAAACAAGAAAAAGAGTCCTCCCCCTTCCCCAAGTCAATATTCTTCAGGCTTCTGGAAGCTGTTGCACACATATTAAAGTGTAGTTTTTCCTCTGAAAAACACACTGTAAAAATAGCATTGCGGGGTTCCATGTTTATTGTCTTTCTCTGCTTTCCTGCCAAGTGTGCTCAGTTTTACAAGCTGAAATATGTTTTACTTCACTGCCAGCCCTGAAAATTCAACCTCTAAAACACAGCCAAATTCTTTCCTCCCTTTTGCACCATAACAAATAATACAAGGCTGAAGGCGGAATTGTATCCTCAGTCACACAAAAGGAATCCGTCCTTGGGTGATACCTCCAGCTCTACAGCAGAGACATGAAGATCTTCAATTAAACTGAGCAGATAAGTCTGGCTGAAATAAAGCAGCTGATGGCAAACAGCATCACCATAATGTCCTGTTAGTCTGCTGACAGAGGTGATGCCACAGGAACCACTGTTCCAGGCAGTCACCTCAATTTCTAGCAATGAATATTGCAAAAGGAAAACTGCAACAGGAAGATTTGTTATTCTTTAGAACACACACGTTACAACAAACTCCTATTTGATGTAATAAATCTTAAAAGTCTGAATAGTTGCTTGGTTTTATGGTGAGTCTAATAGACACCAAATCTACTACAGAAGGAGGACCAGAATGGAGATTGAAAAATACAACGAAAAAAAAGAAAAAGGCACAAAAACTTACAGATATACAGAGAGTTGTCTAGTTACTTAATGATCATTAATAAGCTGCCTGAAGAGTGATGTAGTACTTACCACAATTAAAGGAATTTTGGATTTAGCCTCATTTGATGTGTTTGCATCTTTTTCTGAACTAAAGGACAGTTATTGAACTCAGACTGCAATACTATTTTTATAATAGTGAGCACTGAAATTAAGTCTGCTTTGGTTGGGTATTTTAAAATCTAACATTTTTACTCACAACCATGTGCAGTTAGGTTTTCCTGCACACAAGTGATACTTTACAAACTCATATCGGAAACTGGTAGTCCAAATCTCGTTGCACACTCTTACATTTATCTATTGATGGTATAAATAATTTAAATCTATGCTCTTGAACAGTGATCCTAAAATACTTCTGAATGCTTCAGCATTTCCACTTCAGCACCTTCAATTGCTAGTACGGCCTTCAGAGCAGAGCCTAAATTATATATTTAGTTTTACATCATAGGAGGAAATAGCAGACTGATCTGCTGCTTACCCGTACAGCTTCAGACTTCTTATGAAACATTTCTTCCATATTCTTTGCTAACTTCTTCACAAGCTGAAGGCCATCAATTTCTTCTATTGCAACATCCTTCTCATATTCTTTGTATTTCTGGAAGAAGAAAAGAAAAATAGGGAAAAGTTACTCACAGGGAACCAGCTGAAATTTTGACAACTAATTATTCGTTTTATATTACACTTCTGCTGACATTCTTCATTTATTTGATGTTTATTTGCGTGACAGCAGGCTGCTTTGTGCCAAGATGCTGTCATGGGGAGAGAACAACTGGATTAGAACCAGAACTCCGTTTGAAAAATAATAAAAATATTTATCTCATGCACTGTAGGAAAACAGTAACTCGCCCTCACAATGTTTAAATTACTCTTCCCCACAACTAAACAAGAGCCAAAAAAAGTAGCAAAAAATCCTTGTATCTCCTCCAAAAATCATGCAAAAACAGTGATATGATTGGCAATCCCTGTGCCTTAGCAAACTAGAATCCTCCTCCTCCTCAGCTGAACTTCCTGTAGATGCCCATTTCACAAGCTTTATAAAATGCTTACATTATGAATACATACACTACAAGCTTATCTAGACATGCTTAACTTTTCATACAAAGAAAAGCCTAAACAAAGCACATGAGCATGAGCCTTCATCCAAACACAAACATAAAAGTATCTGTTATCCAATATGGACGAGCATTACCTCGTTTCACAATGTGAATATCTCTCAGAATGCCTAAGCACTAAAAATATATTCAAAACTATTTTTATCCTCTATTTTCTGCATATCAATACTTATTCCTTATCAGTGTTTACAAGGAAGCTTTCAGTCTTGAAATGCTATTTTTCTGAGAATTAATTACTACAAAGAATTTAATGCTGAGGACATTCTTCTTCCGCACGTTATTCCACTGCAGCCTGCACTCTAAGAACTGTTGGTTTTCACTGCAGTTATTGCTTTCCTCTCTCTCTAAAACACGCACAGTTGTGTTGAGCTGATCACTGCCCATCACCAGTCCCTTCACCTAATCACAAACCTGCACCTCCATGGCTCAGTGAGGGAGAAGGAAGGCACACCTGCCTCCGGCCAGTTTTAGCCCTGTGTGCTAAAAATATCTCCCAAACCTCTACAGCAGACTCTTGGGGCAACCCACAGTATTTGAGTCAATAAAATGAAATGGTGTTATTAAAAGGATTTATCATTAAAATTTGGCTGCAGAATTATGATTCTTATATAACTCCAGAGAGAGAATGGAGAATAAGGTGATCAAAAACAGCGGTTCAAAGCACCTGGATGAACATGAAAAAGTTCAAAACAGTGAATTAAGTCAGGACGAGTTATGTCCTGGCTGGTGATGCAAGAAAGGACTCTTTTGTTAAGAGAATGCCTACACATGTTGTACCCATTTCCCTGAACAAAACTAATTTTCAAGGTAGAACAACCCCCTGGACCGTCCTTTAAACTTTACACTTCCCTGTAAAAACTTGCGTGAATGTTTTGATAATGAAACAATATTTAATAAAACATAATTTGCATTCAATTTCAAAACAAAGTTACAAATACAAGGTTGTCAGTAAATACTATGGCAATTTTTTTAATAGATGTAATTTCAGCAATAATTTCATTTTTCCACCTTATTTCCTGTTATGAATCTCTGGTCTGAGACCTTAATAGCAATCAAGCAACCTAAGAAACCTCAAACAGACCCCTTGCATTTTGCTCCCTCGAGGCAGGCAGGGAGATCTGGGCTTTTTCCCCTCTTTGATCTGCACTTAGATACCATCAAGAGAGTTCTGATTTCAACTCCTGAAGTCCATTTATGTCATTACTAGAGATAAAAGTGGTTTTTCTAGAATAGAAAAATACATTTTTATATTTTATTCACTGGAGAAAATATAAGAACACAGTAGACAAGAGAGGTAAATGCTATTGCAAACAATACTGTGATAAAATGCAGTAAATGATCAGTAAATTGAAAACACTGCCAGTTAATTAATGATGTCAAAGTCTGTCCACATCCCACAGGATTTGAAGCTTTGGAGAATTTAAAACAAGTCAAGTACAAATTTGAATCACTTATTTCCAGCTGCACAGATCATGTTCAACATATCACCTCCTGATAAAAATGTTTCCTTTAGACTTGACCTTTGAGTTCTTAGAAAATATTCTAAAATGCATCACTTGAAGAGACAGCTTTCAGGTCATCAGATTTATTGATTTAAGCTTTGCCATCAAGTGAAGAAAACCAGGCAATTATTCACTGCATTTGCCTGAAAACTGAATGGTACTGTTGAAATCCACATCATTTTCTAGGCACACAGAATCCCACCACATGGTCTATTAGGCTCTTGTGAAAGCATATTAAAAAGCCACACTTCTCAATTTTGAGTAACTGGTGCTTTTGAAAATTAAAAATAACTCGCACTCAAAATAGATGTGAATGATTTCTTAACTCGTAATTTATGATCTTATAATTATGCCGGTTCATAGTAAATAAACTCATTTTTTCATCATTCAAATGCCAAAGTTCCAACACAAAAGAATAAATTGGAAGAAACAGAAGATATTATTTCAGATCTCTTTGAAAAGACCCCACATCTTGCATGGTGCATGTCTACTCAATTGTTGGAAACCTTCAAGAACATTTGCAACAGAACTAGGAGAGCTTACTTGGTCTGCAAGACCCTGACAGCCAAGAGGTTTATGTAATATGTATCTTATATTCGGAATTCCATTGCCATAAAAAATCACTTCTGTGATTTTTTCAGCCATCACTGGAAGGTTCCAAAACAGGAAAATCATGTGGTTGGACAAAACTTCCAGCTGTTTTTTGCTCTCCTTGTGCCTGGAGGGGAGAGGTGCCAGCCTGACCTGGGTGTGTCGGTGCCCTGCTCTCCGTGCTCGCTCTGCAGGATGCTGGGGATTTAAATTCCATCTAGAAAGCAGCTGATTTCATAACAACTATCAACGCAAGAAACCTGAATCACACAAGATAGTGAAAAAACACAAAACCATAATAAAACCACAACAAAGACCATCATTAATACTGCATTCTCCTCCTTTCATGGCAGAGGCTGTCTGACCTCCAGGCCCTCATCCTTTCCCCACAACTAAATTTCTACACATTTAATTTGGGTTTAATTTAAATAAATTAAAACAGCAAAGACATGGTCCCTTTGAAATAAATCTGAAATTTTTTTAAATTAAATAATTTTATTTTGATGTCATCTTGAAAAGCAGCATGGCACTCTTGTTCCAGTTAAGCAAAATGAGTGGGGAAAAAATCAAGCTTTTGGGCCAGGCTTGCCTTTATACTCCAGACTTGCAAACCACCTTGTTGTACTGCTACTATGAAGGTGCTCATACAAGCAATGCCTTAAAGTGACATTTTCCTTCTCTGTAAAAATGATGAAGCTGATTATAAAGTTGCTTTGTTTTATTAAAAAAAAAAAATAATTCAACCTTCAGGTTTTTTTCAATATTCCATAATTTTACTTCATTAAGAGATACTGATAATTCTCATCACTGTAACATAGGCAATAATACATGTGTATTGTTATTAAAAGGAAAGAAAACAGCTCTAACTTTGCTATAAACAATTGACTTGCATAAAAAAGAGTATGAAATATTAGAGTCATAGTTGGAAATTTCTTTTGATAATTGAATTTCCAATTGTCTAGAAGATGAAGCAGATACAACTTCTGATTTGCTGCATTATTAAAAAAAAAAAACTTGAAATGCTGATTCTGTCTTCTTGCAAAAATCAGCATTTGCTAAGAAATTCTCTAGAGAGACAAGAACATTTATCATTTGAGAAAGCCCACAAAAAATACATTATTTCTTCAGTATCTGTTTTGCCAGATCATTTCACATAAGCGCCGGGGAAAGACAGACAGTATTTCACTGTCAGAACTCTTAATGCTTTTCACTGATTTAGGTGTGGGGGCTTTTTCTTAGTAAATGATCTTCCAGAAATAACAAACCAAAAAGCAATCTGTACAAAACTCAGGTCAGAAGTGTTTAATGCGATCCAAACATTTGGCACTGAAAGAACAACACAAACACACACAAACCAAAAAGTGCTCACAAAAAAATACCAAAGAATCCCCCAAACAAACAAAACCAAAACAAAGTGAAACCACACCGAAACCCACAGAGTTTGAGTGACCAAGGCAAGAAAAGCACACTCTTGAAACAAGACTGTCAGCTACAGCTTGAACTTTTTTCTCCTGGTTTTTATTCTAAAGAGAAACGTGGTCTTTGCATTCCTATTTGTATCTACTTCTATCAAGTCTTATCAAAATCAAGATATTCACCTTTATGCTGTATACAAAAATATTTCAAGTTACTTACACACGTGCACACAGTCCTTAGTCTCAGTCTTTCGACAAGGCTCTGGTTGCTTTGTACATCTGCAGAACACTACACCCATTTATGATGAAAATTCTTCCCACTCCCTGGGATTTTCAGAGCCAGTAAATACCACTACCATCCTGATTAAAGAAAGGAATTCGACAGGAATCTCGTAATAATACTTTAAAAGTGATCTCTCCATGTTGCATATTTGGAACTGTTATTTGCCTCTGAGGTGCATTCGTAGCTGTATTGCACACACTTCACAAATGTTGCTGGTTGAGAGGTTTTGTCACAGGCATGTTGAAACTGTATGTGCATATATACATTTTATGTTTTATAATGAAAAAGCAGAACCAGCATGCAAATGGCAGATCAAATATCCAATCTATCCATTGTTTCCATGAAAACAAGAAATGTGTGTTTACTCCATGCCATTTTCAAAAAACCACTTTCAGATGTTCAAGCCTCAACACTGAGAATGTAAAGTAAGATTGCAGAAACATACACTTTTGATTAAATCACCAACTTTTGATTTCAATTAATATCTCTGGCCCCGTGGAAAGGCTGTGCTATGCAGTGGTTGAACTGTTCAGACTTGCTTCACTCCCTCTGCCATGCAAGTCCTAACAGTGACTCCCTTCAGAGAGGCAGTGCTGCCCTGAAGGGCCACAGGAGTTAATAAACTTATTAGAATTATTTTGATTCTATATTTGAGATGCCCGAACAATCAGATGGAATTAATGAGACTGCAAGGCTGCAAAAAGCTCGCAGCTGATACAATTTGCAGCTCTTAAAGCAGTTTCTTTAGTTACAGAGTCAAAAGTTATGCCACAGTTCTGACTTAATTCTTTACCCCTAAACGCATGAATTTGTCACTCAAGTTGACTTTCCTAACTGAAGTAGCCTTGAATTTTTATGTCAAGTTCTTTTAAACTGTAGGATCAGAAGGCTGATAATAAACTACTTTTCTCTGCATAAAGAAATTCTATTTTCTTTCTATTTTTTTTCTTTATTTTTTCTTCATTCTATTTTTTTTCTATTTTAATCTATTCTTCATCGCCATCTAACATTAGGCCACTTCATTTTTCTTTGCTCCTCTTAATGTATAACAATTTTTTACTTCTTCTTGTTTTTTTTCATTTAACACAACTGCACTAATCTTTTTTTAAATGTCATTTATTCAGGGTGTTTTAAAAACACCTCTTCCTCTTTGCACTTTATATAGGTTTAGGTTTTGCGGGCTTTTTAAATTATAGAACCCAAAGCCTGCAATATACATGGAGCAAACTGAAAATGTCTCATTAGTTGCTGTCTTACCTCATTAACAGTCCTGCTGAAATTAAAGGACCTATGCACAGAGGAGGGACTATAGCAAAACATGGCTTTGGGCTTTTGAATCAAAACAGAGAATACGAATTACTCTTGATCTGGAAAATCTATCACAGCATTTTATAAGACAATATCCATGTTCAAACTGATGGGACAAAACCAGTGGCAGTTCAAACCTTGTGTGGCATGAGCTTTTTCAGTGCTCTATCACAGCAGCACATATCCCTTCTGCATGTGGGAGATGGTAGAGCAACTCCCAGCAGAAGATTTAAAATTACAGAGCACAGCCTCTGAATGCCTCATTAGAGCTGAGGGGTCACTAACCATGTATGCACTGCTGGAATAAACCTGACTGCAAGCCAAATAAAGCCTTCTCCAGCATCACATGTACATGTGAGTGGGAGTCTGAGCTTTTCCACTGAGCAGAAGGGTACTCAGATGGCACAGGCACAGCAGAGATATCAAATACAGATGGTGCGCTCCTCCGATAGACTCATCTGTGAATATCTGACTCGTAAAAGATTTTGTAATTTCCCCTTATCACACTGACCCTGTGGTGGGGTAGTTTTATTAGAGTGCCACTGTGATGCTGTTATCTGGTCCTCCTGACTCTAAAACGCATTCATTCAGTGGAGCAACTTTAATAAAATAAACAACTATTGGTTTTTTTATTTTGTTGTAGAACAAATTTTTTTTAGTTCAGAGCTGGTATAAAGTTTTTCATCCACAGAGGTTCAAAGACTTTATAAAGCATGTATCTATCAAAATCTCCATGTGGAAGAAGATATTGGGCTACCCTTAAATTCAGTGATGTGCCCAATGTCACACAACAGTTCAGAACTACAAAGAGAACAGCTCTCTTCGTTATTCTTCCAATGCCCTGCTCAATAAACCACAGTCAACTTTGTCAACTTCCTCCTGATCTGCATAGCAAGATGAGTGACAACAGCACACTTCTCCTCACCTTGACATCAGAGAACTCCTTAGTAATTGAGAGTTTGTGTTACACCACATTACACACTCCCATTAACCTTTCCTGAACCTCTCTGTGTTGAAGAAATCCATCAGCAATGCCCAGTGTGATGGCACACTCATTTTCTGCAGAGAGATTCTAACTCACTCCATCAAACGACTCCAAGGAGCCCTGGATTAGCCTGTCACATTTGACTCTTGCCCTCACTGGTGTCTGAGGAACCCCTGTTGCTTCAAAGTCCAGTTTGTTTACTTCACAAAATACACTTTAAAATACAAAATATTGGAATATTTTTTGCATACTACTTTACTGTGATTAGCTACTGAACACTGTACCTGGTATATTATAGCCAAATAATTCCAGCTATCCAGGGAAATTTGTTATCATCAGCAGACTTGACAAGGATAGTTACTGCTTTCCTTGCAAAATAATTTACACATTGAAATCACTGCAAGGGCACTATCACCCCAGCATATTTAATCTTTACAAAGATATTTACTTCTGACCTATTTTTACCTCATGGCTATATGTAAATGTTACAAAACCAAATCCATTACAGCATTAAGCTGAATGAGAATCAAAACCAAACAACCCAACTCCTGATTTAGCAATATTCCACTGCCCTGCCTGTGAAATGCCACACAAGGTGTCTCCTTGAACCTTTCACAACTAGGTATGTTTAAATCTATATGTACACGTATATAACATCTATATAACCAGAGATACCACGTAGACAGCATTAATGGGAAAAGTCTTCAATACAAGCATGGTTAAAACAGCTGAGCTAGTGGGGGGAGATAAAAGCTGTTCTACCACAGAGTACTTCTCATCACAAATAAAATTTTTAAGAAGCAGTCACACTGGTGATGCATAAATTATACCATCTAATAAATTAAAAGACAAGGAAACACACTCCAGGAGGTTCAAATGCTCGCTCTCTGAAAATAATTCAGTATTGTAATTTTTACTCAAAGTAGCTAATTTTAAAATAAAATCACCACAAATGGGTGATCCAAATAACTAGTTAGGCAATCTAATTCCAAGCAAACAGAAGTTGGAAATACCTTCCCATCTTTCCCTTTACCAGGGTTGGTTTGGTCAGGGCTAACCAGAATAACAAATGTTTGGGAAGGTTTGCCTGGCTGCTGCCTCCAGAGGCCAAGGGCACTTGGGAATCCTTTTACAGGAGGGTCACCTCCCCAGCTATCCCGAATACGGATTTAATCATAATTGAAAATAGCTGAAAAAGCAAACTATTGTCTTGCAAATTCTCTTAGACAGCTGAAACATCTCCACAGGCCAGCAAGAATGTTTCAAGAGCCACTTAACAAAGGCTATTAAAAGCTGCTTTGGAAATATATTTCACAGAAGCTGTCTATACAATTACCCACACCTTTGCTTCTATTTTAGAAAAGAACATAAAGGCCTCATTTAAACTGAAATAGAACATTCTGGAACTGCCCTGGAGACTCTTTTTGCCATAAGGCTGTTCTTGATACTCTTGAAAACTCACTACTCACTACAGAAAACTCACTCACTGCTTTACCTGAGGAACAAAACATCTATCAGTATAAATCTGCAGAATTAACCATGACCCACAGGGTATGCTCAACCAAGGCAACACCATCACTATATTTTCAGGTGAAACCAAGTATATTAAAAGAATGTACAATTGATCTGCTCCTCACAAAACACTGAAGCAATCTGAGAATGCAATCCTTTTGCCCTGGACACTTACTCTAAGCCACTGAAGATTCAGAAGTAAGGAACCTGACAACTCACTACCATCACCAATCTCAGCAGGGATGAGACACTACAACATTTTCTTTTGTACACAAAACTGAATTAGTCTTCACCAGGAGCCTCTATGGTTACTGGAAACAAGAACAACCAAAAGAGAAAGCTTGCTTTGTGCTGTGTGGTCACAGGATACAACCACAAACTAATTTTTTCAATCAGACATTCTGGTAATGTTTTTGGGTTTTTTTTTTTCTCTTTACACTCCTCTTATCACTGCATATCTCTTTCCCTCCTTATTGTTCCTCCTTGACCTATGCCTGCCTTACACCCAGCTCTTCTTCTGGGTTTTGCTATTTCTATAGATTTTTATTAGACAACGCTTATTTTCCATCTAAGAAAAATTACACAATTGTCGTCCCACCCTTCATGGTTGCCCCTAAACGAGCAATAAAATGAAATAGGCAGCCAAGAAAACTTGAAACAAAGTGGAATGTATGCAGAAAAAAAAAAAAAAGAAGTGCGTTCCAAGACAAACCATTGCTTAGCAATATCCATGCCTTGTGAGGAGGTCTGAAAGCACTGCTTTTAAGAACAGCTAATGGGTTTTGTTCCTCAGAAAAAGAAATGCGATCTCCTCAGGACGCAAATTATGTTTTGCAATGTTCTCTATCACGAACATTTGTCTGCTTGGATACTACCTCTAAACCTTTACCCTCTGCATTGTGTGGTACCTTCAACATTAACTCTTAAGTGAGCTTTATATTTCATTGTTTGTCACTCTGAAGGGCATGGCATTGATCCCTGCCGCTCTGTCTCATCATAGCACTTTTCTGTATGCACCTGATAAAAGTATTTATATTGATTTAGGGTTTCAGGCATGTCAGAACAGTACATATCAAAGGGGACTTGTAATAACAAGAAAAAGTATAACATCTGAATATCTGAACTTGGGCACCTAAATTTAGCCTCCCAGTTCTCTATCTCACCACTGAACATTAAAAATTACTTTGTTTTCAAAAATCCAAACTCCCCTCAGTCACATCAAAGCCAGCAACATCACTGTACCCTCAGCATCTCTGCAAATCAGACCACCTGCATGTGGTCTGAGTGCAGATATCTTAAGAAGAATTCAGCAAGTTACCCACTAAAAAAAAAAAAAATTGGAAACCAGACTATAGCATTTGGCACTGCCTAGAGGTGTGAAAACATTTGTGGTTTTGCCACACAAGCGAATGCTTTTCACTTCCATATGTGATTCCCAGTCACTTATAAAACTTCATAAGAAAGAGCATAGGATGGCCAGCCTTTCTGTACACTTGTGGAGCACAGTATATCCATTGTGATTTCCTTCAAAGCTTCATAAAACAAACTGGTGAACAGACCAGGAAAAACGAAGGGTTAAAGTCCGACTGCCAAACCACCCTTAATCCAATATTTAATAACTGCCTTTGAAAGGCTGTAATACGATATAAACTAATGCCCTGCACAGCACATCTTGCATAGATCCTTTTCTCTTTGGACCATGTAGCTATGATGCACATAGTCTTAGTCTGACATCTGGCATGCTGGCTCTCAATATGTTTTTCCCTCAACAGAGTTTTTTATCTCTCACACTTTTAAAAATCATGCTTGAAATCTCATTAAGGAAAAGTCCTGTGCATCAAAATCCCAGCCAGAGTTGTTTGTAGCTCTTGCTTTGGTTTGGGTTTTTTGTTTTTTGTTTTTTTTTTGTTTGTTTGTTTTTTGCATGTGTGTGTTTTTTGTTGTTGTTGTTGTTTTGCTTTGGTTGGTTAGTCTGGGTTTTTATGAAAATTGGATGAATAATCCAGAGAATAGTAATCTTTATACCATATTGTACCCACATGTAGGTATTCCCAAACATCACTGCAAAGAGTAAATAAACCCTTTAGTAAAAGCAATTTAAAATGTTGCAGAGAGGACTGAAGTACAGCAGCCTCAATCTCTGCCCTTATTTCCCCCCAAAACTGAAAACTCAAGACATTTTTATTAAGCATACATAGCTGCCTAATAATATCACCTTCATCAAAACCAAACCAGATTTAGAACCCTCTACTCAGAAGTTTGTATAGTCTCACACCTGTATTACAAACCTGTCTTTTTTTCCTCTCTCAAAAATCCACATAACTAAACAAAAAAATAAGTTGGCTCCCAAGCTAGAGTAGATTTATTCTTGTGTACCCACATGTCAGTATCTGATCAGATTGGAAGCATTTCAACAAACCATCAGTTTAGTGCTGTTTTTTGAAAACTTAAAACAAATTTGCCCAAATTAAATCTGAACCAAACCTATTTCAAATGCAGGGCACATTCTTTTTTCTATTACTTAGAGAGTTTTCTATGTTCAGTTAGCTGTAAAGTATGTACTCAAACACAGCGGTGCTTATTCAGCTTTTTTCTGATTCTCAAAAGGACCAGAAAGGGCTTTTTGTAATTTAGAAATTTATTACATTACCAACAGAGTTCATCTCACAAAAAAACCAACGTATTACCTATAGCACCACAACAGACCATCACCCTAGTGTATAGAAATAAACCATCTAACTCCAGAGTCTGTAACAGACAGCACAAACTAACACTTATCAGAAAAAGTCCAGAGCTTTGGCACTAGAAAGGACCCAACAACAGCTTTGTTTTGCTTGGTCAATAAACCACTATTAATGATAATGTATCTATGAATTAAAGATGCATCAATCTGCATAGCAGAGAATAGAAGCCATGAATAACAGCCAGATCAATACTATGAAGTTGTAAAGAATACAGTGTGCTCTCCTTCAGGCTAATGGTAATTAATTTACTTTTGCTCCCTGCATACATGAGAGGAAGCAAGTAGAAGAACACCGTAATCACATAGAAATTGTTAATTAGAAAATGAACACATTGTTATCTCCTTTCTGTACCTTTTCTGTTCATATGTTTAGAGCACTTTAAAAAGTATTACTTTATTTGCATGTATTCAGACAAAACAGCTTGTGGTTTTGGGAGCATATGCACATACCGGCTGATATTTCCAAGTACTGCAATTTGAAAGTTTGCTTCTTAAATAAAGGATCTTGTTCTAGTTGGGTTGTTCGTTAGTATAAATGACCAATGCCTAAAATTACTTTTCTGCAGCACAAACACTCTCCTAGTGAATGCACCTGTAGAAATGTTCTAAGCCTTGTGTGGTTCAATATGCCATAATGGAAAGTCTTATCACTGAAAACTGCATTTGCTTATGTTGCAGCTTAGTTTTTTTGATTCAACTCCACTAGTTAATTAGACAATGCCCTTTCTTTGCAATTAAAAAAGACAAGCGTTAACTGATCAGCATCTAATAGAGGCATCCCCTTCTTAGGAAATAAAAAACATTTGGAGGTCCTGTTAATCTGATGGATTGTCTCTGGACCAGCAAGCTTCCAGGAGAGGAAACAAGTTACTGGTTCTCTGGATTTAAGGAGTTCTGTTGCTTTCTAAAGAATATAATTTTAATATTCATTATGTTAAAGTTCTTCTAAGTACTATTTTGGTACAAAGTAAATTTTAGGCTGCTATAATTAACAGTCCATTTTCACAGATATTGAAATTAAAGTTTCCATTTTTAAAATACATTCTTCGTTACAAAGTTCAGCAAACTGCCATCTGCAGATTGCTACTATTTCATTGCTTAATAAATATACATGATTTCACTAAACTTCAGAACATCAAACAAAGGCACCACAATAACAGGTCACTGCAAGGCAACCGATTGATAAATTCCTCTGTGCACGCCACAAAGCAATGACCTTGGTGAACTGCATTCAGGCCTCTGAGCAGCAGAGTAATTAACATATACTGAAGTTAAAAATCACAAGTGATGCTATTAAGGCAAGCAGAAGAAGTCAGCACATAAAGATAACTCTGTGTGAATTAAGGTCTCAGTGGTCATTTCACATCCTTCCGTAGTTCTGCGAAACTGCTGCCCTCAAGCACAGAAAAGCTGAGTTCTGAGGCTGAGCTAATCTTGGGCTTTCCACTGTGTAAAACACTCTAAGTGGGGCCACATCTCCATCTTGTGAGCTTTCTGAAAGTGTTGCTGTGGAACAACATAATGCAAATAAGCAAGGGAAAGGTACTCTCAATTTCCAACACCAAATTTTGTCATGTTAACCTACTGAAAATTATTGTAATTATTTAGATCCTCTTCAAACTCTACCCTGCATTATAAACACCCTTAAATTTACTCTCACTTTTTCACAACAACATAATTTGTCCCTTACTATTACAAGCACACAAAGAATAGTGTACACCAATAAAATATAATTGTGGCAAGTGGACATTGTGTTTGCATTTGGAGGCACGGCAGAGCCTGTGCCGCATGCACAGCACTGCCAGAGGCACACATCTGTTTGTGCAGTTCTAGTTCAGTAGTTTAAGGAATGAAGTATCACCTCATTACAGAACTGCCATGTATGAGTGAATTTGTGGAGCTTGCCCTCCTCACAGTCAGACAGTTCTAATCTCCTTGCAAACCTCAGTGGCAGCACAGAGATGGAGTGTTAAGCTTATCAGGCCTCATCTGTACCATCACCTACTTAGTTAAAGCCAGGCCATCCATTTCTCTGTCATTTCTTTGTTCCTGAGGTGCCTGAATGCATAATAGCCACCGGCAAAAGATGCAAGATATCTTTAAAGACTTCAGTAGAACACCACCAACGGCATTTTTTTTAAACACAGACTGAAAACAATTCACAAGGACCATTTTAATCATAGATTGCACTACATGCATTTTTTCTTGCTCTAGAATTCTAACTTGTACTATCACCACATAACCTGTTATATTGAGCTCTTCATTTATTTTGTATTTACTTCCAATGTTTGCATAGAAATTCCTGACTCTGAAAAAGCTTGTATTCCTATCACAGTATCGCAATTGGGAAGGGTTCTGATAATTGAAAATCCTATGGCATAATAAAACCAACTTTATATTCAACCACTCTTTTTGGACACCATCAAGCAAATCAACAATTTTGTTTCAGTGACAAAATAAGGATTATTCTTCAGTGCCTTTAAAAATTAATAAAAAATGTTGCCTTTAATTCATTCAAACTAAAGTTCCCTTTTAACCATCTGATTTTAGTAACACAACCCTGCTTTCAAAACCATGACACCTTATGAATTTTTATTTCAGGAATAAGGTCCAAAACTTTACAGATGAGCAACTGCACCCACAGGATATCTAAAGCTCCGAGCTGGCTAGAATGCCCTCCGTTCCAGCTCATGCTGCTGATTCAGGAGGTTCCTAGCTGAAGGAGACTCTTCCTCTCACCCCAGCTGTGGTGGGAGGACAGGTGAAGCAGTTTGATTGGGCTGTCAGCAAGGCAGCCGCCCCACCTCCTCCTGGTTTAACACCCTCCAGTGACTGCTCAGGTGTGCAGGTACCTCTGAGAGGTGCACGAGGAGACACAGACACCATGCCAGACCCACGGTCACAGACAGCTGTCAGCCACGGTCAGGGAACAGACCTATTCCAGCTGTGCCAGGTCTCTGCGGTGCTGGGAATGCACAGGCAGAACATTGTTTATGCCCACGTAAACAGAGCAGCACCACTGATAGCTACACCCAAACTCACCTTGATACCTACACCCAAATTTTCCTAAAGAGCATTTAAACATGGAAAAGGTCCTTTTACAGCAACACCCCAAGCTTGCCTGCAACACTTCACTCGTATCTACAGAGCTTGTGTGGATTGCTGGGCATTAACTATGCTTTAATGGTGCCATCTTACATCTCTAGATGTCTCTAGAACACCCTGATCAGATGGATGCTGAACGATGCCTTAGCTGATAAGGGAAAGTTTTCCAGCCTTTAAAACAAGCAAAAAACTGCACTGTTCATAGTTTGCTTTTGGCTCATTCTTCAAAGTTTTCCTGCTGCAACTGATAAAAGTCAAACCACAAGAATAGTGCAAATCACTTCATCAGTAGCTCCTCGACAGTCAGAAAAATAAAATTATACATTTATAGGAAACAGTGAAAGGGAGCATTTATTGCAATAAATTAGAAAATTTTGCAACAGTTTACATTAAGGAATGTTGTTTTGATTTCTGTCAGTTTTACAGATTTTCTGTCAATACTGCATTTGAAAAAAAGTCAAGAAATAAGTGTACAAATATTCCAATCACACCCCAGCCCTTTTATATTCTTGGTTCAAATAAAGACTGTTTGGTGATCACTTTAGAAGAGATTTGTGGTTGGCAGAAATTTATTCCCAAAACAATAAATAGCAAAACTACACGAACCTACTTGCTTAAGTAACTATCTAAAAATCAGGGTTTAGGTGCCTTGAAGGGTGAGATAGGATAAATTAAAAAAGAGCCACTAGAAGCCTTGAAAAGACAATATTACTAAATAAAACAGTGGAGTAGAAATTGAAGAAAGTGCAGAATATCTAGAGAATATGCTAAGAATATCTGATCTCTGGTACTCAGTACTAGAAATGAAGACATTCTTCAGCAAACTAACCTTTTATCATCCTGTCATGCTTTCCAGTAAAAAGTAACTATTGGTTACCAGATTTAGAACTCTTTGATGACCCTGACAGCTGAGAAAATATCTCCTCTATACATTAGGATCTCCTGCAAGAACAGACTGAGGATTCTGAAATTGCCATCACATATTTTGGAAGAGTGAATCACTTCACCCTAAGCAGTTCCTCTCACAATTAGTGGTTACAGAACTCACCCATCCTCTATCGCTTTTGGTGAACCATTGACATCTCACTAAGAATACTAGCACCAGATTATTTTCTTCTCCCATCTGGTTCTGCTGATCCAGTGGGTAGGATTTCTTCTGGAAAAGAAAAGCCGCATGGACAGAACGAGGTCTCTTTCTGTGAGGCCCTTGTAAAAGTCTCTGGTTACTGTGGGATGACAAGAGGAGACGTGCCAAAGCACACAACAGCACAGCTGACAGGAAGATAATGTCCCAGTGCAACTGTTCCTGGATATTTTACTGTTATTGCTTCTGTAATCCTCATCCCTTTGTTCCATTAATTAGCATGCAGTGGCTATAATCCTGCCCAGAAAAAGTCTTTGTTCCTAGATAATAATTTCACTAACAAGCAGAAATATTTTACAGATCTAATAGCAACAAATGAGTAAAGGTCATAATCAGCTGGTCATCTCTGGCTTTCCTTGGAATTCTTCAGTAATCCAGTTTCTATATAATATCAGTTAACAGCATATGAAAGGATCAATAGATTTAGAAAATATATATAATTCCATGACAATTACAGCCTAACTTTTGCGTATTTTCCATAAAAATGTAACGGTTCCCTTCTGGTGTAAGAAGGTAGAGGTGGGTTTAAAGGTTATATATCTGGATCAGGAGAAAGGATAAAGAGGTCCTCTTTTGCACAGTACACTGAGTCAGAACAAAGCACTTGCTAAATGACATCTGGGAAGACAACACAAATCTCCTGAGCTCCGCAGCTGTCTTCCCTGCAGTGCAGCACCCTTCTGATGGAATTATTTTAACTTTTCTGTGTCTTCGTTTCTTCACTCATAAAACAAATTAAATTTGTGTTTCAGGAACAGTTTGCTGCCAAAATTGTCATCATTCTTCAATTTCCTTGTATAGATAAAATGTATAAACATTTAAAATACATTTTTCGTTTGTTCACTAAAATATTTACAAGATCTTTTGAACTAGTTTAAGAGGACCAGGTATTAGCATACAGCACAGTGCAAACTGAATAAGAATGAGTAATATCCAAAAGTACCATTACATTTATTTCGACCCCAGTTGGCATCTTAACAAACCAGATCATTGAAGCTGTATCTGAAAACTGAGTTCCCTTGAAAATATTTTGGCAAATAAAAGGCTTGCCTGTTTCCTAAAGCAGCACACACATTAGATATACAGTACTTCAGACTTCTTCAATATTCCATTTCTTTCTCAATAATTTATAGCATCCATGATTACACTCCTAATTATTTGTTGTTCTTCCAGTTACTGGTCCTGGCTTGTCACCCTTTTTCAGGGCTGAACTGTAAAACAATTCCCATATTATTCCAGATGGAGTTTCACAAGTTGCATTAGAAGAAATCATTTTGTTCTATGATAAAACAACTTCTGGACAGGCAGCATGTACTCATACTTCATTTTTTTGTTTGAATACTATACTTTTAATTCTTTCAAGTGAGAGCTACAATATAAATCAAGTCTGATGTCAATTGTTCCTCTACAGCAGCTTTAAATTTTAGAACACTGAACTGTCACATTATTAATAATTCCTTCAGAATTCAGCTTCCATTTTATAAATATATATTAAGGAAAAGAAGAAATATAACAAAACTATGCTTTGTAGTTCAAATATTGCTGAGATAGACACAATCTGTCTAGTTTCCAGCAAAGTTACAGTAAATAATAAAATTGTCTATAGTATTAGGTGGCAGAGGAAAGAAAAACTCAGAGAAATCATAAAAAGTCTTACTATTTAGGCTTAAACATGTTTTCAAACATCAGTTATTTTACCAATAAATAGACCTTAACAATAGTCAGGCTTTGCTGAAGCATTTTTTAAGTCCCTGGTTACTTGAGATTAACTACAGAAAATTTAAGTCAAAGGGATTTTGGTTTCGCAGTAAAATTAGCGTAAGTGAAATTTTGGGTTAAAATGAAGGCTACATTCTTAGAGGAAGAATTGTCTGGTGCTTGAGATATTAACCTTGGACTTGAAAGAACTGGGCTCAAATCCCAGCTTTGCCACAGAGTTTTGCATAACCTTGAATTAGTCACTTAATTACGCGGTGCTTCTCTTCTCAAGGTATTAAACACAGATAATATTTCCATGGTCAGCTTCACCTTGTTCTCTGGCTTAGTCTTGCAAATCAGGAAGAAAACAAAAATCTGTGAAAGGCCCCAGTAGTTTAGCCCCAAGAACAATATTTTTTCAGGACTAAGAATTAGTTTCTTTTCTGTTCTGTTCTGTTCTGGCATCAGTCTCAGTTTGCACTGTGGGATCCCAAACACCAAAAATCCTAGGAACTACAGTAATAAAAGGATCAATAATAATAGAATTCCAGCAATAATATCTGTGTCATCTGTACTGTATCTACATAAAAGGCAAAGGCTTACTACACTGATTGCTAAAATACCACTAGCAAACTTCAAACCTAGTATAAAAACACAAGTATTTGGTTCTTTTAATATATTACTGTATTTTCAGCACATACACTCTCTGCGTATGCAAGTCTTTAAAAAATGGAAAGAATACAGAATTTTGATTAAAAATTCAGTCTAATGAAATAAAATTTACTTTTCATTATTCATCCGCAAGAGAGACATACACAGCCTAAGAAGCCCCACTCTCCATGCAGAAAGAGCACACAGTAGCTGAGATTCTGAAGAACTGATACATTGAAACGAACATAAGAAAATCTGTTATCTTCCATGAAATGCTTATGCACATAATCTGTTAATTTGTAAAAAGTTATCCACTTTTCAGCCTACGATAAATATGTATCATAAAGCATCACAAGTACTTTATATGACTTAAAAATAAAAACTACCGTTTTCCTTATAAATCCCTTATTTTTATTTTCCCCAAAGAACTCTCAAGAAATTAATTGCATAAAAAAGTATTTTCCAACCATTTACTTAAAAGCTGCATAACTCCACAAGAAATTAATTGCAGTTAGAACCACAACACACTTATTCTCTCTTTAAATTCCACAAAAGCATACATATACCAAGCTAAGAGCTTTTGTCAAACACAAGGTCATAGATTTTAAGCCTGACTGATGAGCAACTTTGGACATTTAAACCAGACAACAATAAAACCATTCCAAGTACAGCTGTCAGTTTGCAGTAGTTTGAAAGTGAAAGGTATTACTGCTCCTATCCATAAGCTTGAAAGACAGAGGCATCACACTGAGAGCACGATAGATGTCATGATAGAAAGATGTGGGGACACACTCCTTAAAAGGGTAGAGAAGGCGAGGTTCATGTGTTGAACAGGAAAAGAAAATCACATTAATTTGGAATTAAGGGCCTTGAACAGGAATTAATTCTTCTGGGCTCCAGTGATGGAGCACCAGAAACCACCCAAGCTTCACATTTGAAGTTTATGTCATGCTCAGAGCTCCTCAGTGGAATTATGGATCTCTAATTCACAGTTGTCACTATTTGTTCTATACATTATGATTCCCTGAATTTCATTTTCACAAAGCATGCACTGACACACTCATTACCCCTGGACCATTACGCACTGCATAAATCATCATTTCTTTTGTTCTAAGGCTGAGTGTGTAATCCATCCCAATGGAGAAACAACAAAATCTAACTGCATGAGCTATTTTCTTGTATGTCAGATTTCTCTAGTCCAAAAATAATACAGAGTTCTCCACAGAAACTATTTGCTTCTCCTCCAATTTCCCATTCAGAAATACAAAATGTCTACACTCAATTTGTTGGAAGTTTTAATAAACAAACCAAAAGGGGACAAAATATTCACACTGTCTACCAAATCAAGCCACAATATTAACAGATCAAACTTTTTTATTAAGCACAGCAAAAATCTCTGTGAAAATGAGGTACCAAAGTAAAGTTAATGTTATTAAAATAGCCTGAAAGAAACCGTGACTTTACTAACCTGTTTCATAATGCTAATATGGGGGGAGAGGGAAAGGGACCTGAAAAAAAGGCATTTAATTAGCCCAAAAAAACCTTCAGGTAGGAGTGGATGAATCTTTTTTTAGAGATTTTTTCCCCCATAAATCTGAGGGTAATTGCTTAATGCATTGTATGCAAGTGTTCTAAATAATTTTAAACTAAAAGAAATTTGCATACAGTACATGATACATTCCTGCAAACCCTCCTTCACCTACTTGATCAAACTGCCATCAGTGCAGCTCCTACTTTGTGCAAACAGCAATCACAGGAGGAGCAGTTGCCAGGAAAAGACTTTACACTTTAAAGCCTATGTAGACAGCATGAAATAAAAAGCCCACAACACTATAAAAGTAGCATGAAATATAATAATCTGTAATTCAAGCAGCAGCAAGAATCAGACTCATATACAATCCAAATGCAATATAATAGAAAGAGAAAAACATTACTGCAACCAAATAAATGCTGTGAGTGATCTACATGAAGCCCCAAACCTGCAGAGGTACTGCAGCAAACAGTATTTCATAGCACTTTACTGAGGGATAACAGGAATGTTTAATACTACTTTTATTTGCTAAACCTTTACAATTTAATTGACCCCATCTGAAGTTTTTACTTACAGCAGTTTATGAAAGAGGTGAGAGGTTTCAAAACACAGTTTTCCTATAAAATCCCATAACCAGAGGACAGTAATTTGACTTACCTGATGTCATCAATTTCTGTTAATCTAAAAATACAATACTGTAAGAATCCTTCATTGAACGATGTATTTCAGATTTGTGTTCTATTTAATCAAAACATAAAAATCAGTTTTATTACTATTTTAAGAATTCATCCAACAATTACAAATCCCTGTTGAAAAATATGTTCCTTTTTAGGAGCTGATACTGTACTTCCAATTGCTACAGTGGCTCCAGTTCTCTCACTTGCAATTTTGTTTGAGGGCTACAAGTCTGAAAGTGCACCAAACCCATCTTCTCCTTGAAGAACCACTGAAAATACAGAATCATTAAATTTTAGCTTGAAATTTCAGTCATTTGTATACAGAAATTCATTTGTATTTACTCTATGGAGTATTGATCCAGATCCAGAGTGACTATACTTCACCACCACAATTTGGTTACCACTCCTGCTCCATTAATCTGCCTCTGAAACTTTTTTGTTGGAAACAAATTCACGAACAGGCATGATGGCTGCTTTTCAAACCACAACAACCAGATTCATTTCCACATACAGTTTTTTTATATATTTCCTTACACTTCCAGTGTAAATTGTCCATTTCATGCACTTAATCTTCATGCTCTCCCACAAGAAAGGAGAAATGGTGAAGTCTCAGTTTTGAACTATTTTTAAAACTAGAGATGCATAGTGCAGCGTATGTATGTGTGTGTGTGTGTATATATATATACACACGAACGTGTTTCACTATTATTTTCAGGTCTGACACTAAGTCTATTAAAGAATTAAAGATTTTCAACTTATATAGAGCAGAACACTAGATTATACGCATTACCTTCAGCTATCCACATATAAATCAATCAGATTCAGGAATGTTCAATGGTAAACTGAACCAGGAAGATAAAAATAAAAACGTGTAAAATCTCAATATAATTCCGTGGCACAGAGCATTGTCATTCTGTCCAGGCTCACAGCTGCTGACTGGGCTCCGATTCACCGTGCGGCTGTTCCACCTGTGCTGCAATAATGGACACAGCCTGGGGAGGAAAGAGAGAACCGAACTCAGGAGTAACTAGATAGAAATGCCTTTATTTATTTATATACAGAAGGGTTTTATACCGTAAGTCGTAGAAAGTAGTTGGATCTTCGTTAACTACCTCTCAGGGTTATTGGCTAGATCCTAAAAACACACATTTCCTAAACAATTTTTCAGACTAACAATAACAAAGTGCAAAAACACCTCACAGGTGCAAGATAGAAGAATTATTTACAAAAGCTCTCTGGCTGTTTTGTAGCTAGCCCCGTGAGAAAGTGAGAATGCTCACGGACACAGGCAGATACTGAAAAATCTCTCTGCCACCAAGCTTTCAGCGTCCACACACCTGCACGGGCTCGTCCCACGCCCGAAGGCAGCCGTGGCAGCACTCCGAGCAGGTGTGCTGCGGGGCTCCCGTGGTGGCACGGCGGTTCAGCCAGCCTTGTCCCCGCTGTCCTGGGCTCAGACCCA
>VZTG01003083.1:1272019-1387876 GCA_013397845.1 Melanocharis versteri
CCGCGGTCCTGGCCTCACGCCCAGGCGTGCTGCGGGGCTCCCGTGGTGGCACGGCGGTTCAGCCAGCCTTGTCCCCGCTGTCCTGGGCTCAGACCCAAGCCAGGAGCCTCCCCGGGTCATCCCGTGCGAGCCCAGCTCAGCCCGTGCGAGCCCAGCTCAGCGCGGCGGGCCGCGCCCGGCCCATCCGCCCAGCAGCCCCCTGCTGCAGCCGGGCCCCACCTGCTCCCAGCCCCTTTGCTGCTGGCAGGTTGTGCGATCCGTTCGCTCCGACTCGGGAAATCCAACCGGGAATGTTCTGGCACGGGGCTCAGGGCGTGTGCTGAGGGGCCTGGGCACGCACGAGCTGCGGCCGTGCCCTGAGGGCCGCGGTCCGGGCGCGGTGCGCACGGGGGAACTCGCAGCTCTCCCAGCGCTCCCGGTGCTCCCAGCACTCCCAGCTGGCATCTGCCGCACACCAGCGCCCAAAACCCATCCTAGACAGCCCGAGGACAGAGCCCCGCAACGAAACAGGGAGCTACACAAATTCCGAATGTGGACAGACCAAGTGCCAGCAGAGCACTCCAGTGTCCATCGGATTTTAGAGTCCTAACATGCCCAATTGCTTTCAGCAAGCACTCCAGGTTTTCAAAATTAAGTCACTTCAGCTTTACTCCCCAAATACATGGAGAAAGAGGGGAAAAAAGAAAAAGAAAAAGTATTTCCTACTTATAGACTAGGCTTTAGGCAGACAATAGCCAGCTGACAGGGGGTATTTGTGACCATGTCAGATGAATAACCAGTACCTGTGAGAGACAGATTTAGGACTGTTGACTCAAGTGAATGAAAGCAGACTTTTTATCCATTTTTCTCACAAGTTTTAATCATACAATGCATTATATGTGCCTGCACTTATATTATCCAGGATTAAAGTACAAATAAGGAAAGAAATGAGAATTTCTGAAAACTAGCATACATATGCAGGCATATGAGTTTTTTAGAAAAAGTGATTTCCAATTCTGAAATAGACAAACTTAATCCTCAAATCTGCTAATCCGATCAAAGCACTAATATACTGAGCACTTGCTACTTTGAATATGTCTGTTGGGAATGGAGACAAATTTCTGGTTTTAAAGGCAGCATTTGGTTCAGTTTCAATAACACACTCAGGTTCATAACTGTACCAGATCCAGGGTGTCAATAGCCACAAACCTCCCCCTGTCCAAGGATTTCCCACAAAGTATTCAGCTGTGTGTTTTTCTTTATGGCTGCTTCCTTCCTTTATTTATTTTAAACTGCTCCAAGTAGGCAGGTTTTTTATGCAAGAAGGGTGATTTTCCACTGTGCAACAAAGTGCAAAATAGACTTCAGCTGTAGTGTAACAATGCAAAGGGAAAAGAAGCCAAGGTACACCTGGCAAAACTTTTGGACAGAGAATCTTTCTTTTTTCCTTCCTTCTTGCTTTCTTCAGATTAGCAATAAGATTTGAACAGTACAGAAATAAAACAACCTCTCACAATTTCAGGTTCATGTAATATTTTCATTTTTATAATGTTAATCAGGTAAATACATAGCCTTCGCTGTAGAATAGATATGAAAAGTTGGCAAATAAAAAGAATCAATGACTAGTTAAGCCTACAAAATGTTGGGAGGTTTATCATATGAAAGTTTGCATAAATATTTTCCTGACAGTAGTTACATTAACACTAGCTACAAATGATAACAGAAATTTTACATAGCAAACAGCATCAAATCAATGGAGGTTTTAATGCTTTAATACTTTTTCATACATTTTTTCCTTTTAAAAATCAGCATGAAAGTAAATACATTTGCCTGCTAAGGCTCAGAAAATAGCAAGTTCTGGGTTTTTCATCTAAATTTGGTTTGATTTTAATTTTTGAAGAAGAAATAACCAGTTTTTGTCAAAACTGTACATGTCGATGTTTAGGCATAAACTAATACATTCTTTTGTTTTTAAAAGAATACTGAAAAAAACCCTAGGTGCATCAACTGCTCCACACACACACACCAGCACAAAAACTTATACAAAAGAGAAACCTGAAGTAGCAAACCAGCTGTGGAAAACTGTTCAAATACAAGAGCCACCAAAAGCCAGCATCTCTGAGAATTTCAGCAAGGAAACTTATTTCTGCCATTCAGATATGGAAAGCATTACTTGAAATTCAAGCAGGGGGATTATGTTCTCTGCCCAGAAAATTCCTGGCTCAGGTGAAGCTGTCCAGACTGAAGACAAGCAGCTGTTATCTACATCTGTGGGGCAGCAGAAACACACCTCAGGATGCCTGGTCCTACCTACCCACTATTCTGCCGTGCAATACTCCCTCCTTTCACCTCTAAAAGCAAACCATGCACTCTGATTATCTTTTCCTTCTTTGTACCGCTGAGATTTCTATCCTAGAAGAAAGTAAACTTGTAAACATCTATCACGCAAAGCAAGCTTTTGAATTTCTTCTCCTTGCAATTTAATAAAACAAGCTCAAAAATCAATACATGTAGAAACAATCTCAAAACAATAAGTGACTGAGGGTGTATTATATTTGATACCCTAGATAAAATGAAACTCGAGTGATCACAGATCACACACCATAATAGCAATAAAGCAGACAGGATTATGGTAATTAAGAAGGAGACAGATCAATAAAATATCTGTTATATTTTGGAAAGTCAGCAAGTAGCAGTTCTTTGAGTTTCTGACCTAGAGAATTGTCTGATACATTTCTGTTGTTCTGGCAGGATCTATCTTCAGCAAAGAGCTTTGTTGTGTGTTTAGCCTAGGGATGAATTAAAGATAAATGCTAGATTTCAGTGAGTTTATTGCAGAAAACAATTTCAAAGAACAAGTCAAAGCTCAACAAAAAAGTAATGAGCTTCAAAAAAAGAAAGTTTGGTGTTTAGGGGGAAGGTGTCTTTTTTTTTCTTTTTAATTAATGGAAGTACCACCATAATTGATTAATTTGTGTGCAAACGTCTATGCATGATTTTTGATAGATACATAAATGTGAATTTTGTAACAAAATTAAAAAATCAGTTGAAATTCAAAAGTTTTGTCTCAAGATATATTTGAAAGCATAAGTTCCCTGCTGACTTCTGCAGCATAGATACGTGAGAAAAAGAGAACACAAACCTAAATCTCCCTGACAGGTTTTTTGTATTTGCTAGAGTTTAGCCACAACTGGCCCTGGGCTTCCTTCATTTGTGTTTGATTCATGCCTGCATCCTGGAAATGCAATTTGAAATTCAGATGACAGCATAAACTTCAACTGATTCAGGCACAAAAGAACCAAACATCTAAACAAGTTAGAAAAAAACAAACTCTCAATTAGCACAAGACAAATCTTGAGTCAAATATTTCATTAAAGATTTGAAATTTTTTTTTGGTTATTTTATACATCTCAAAATATTTCTTTCTTTCCATATAGGAAAGTAGATTTAAACAAACCACGTTTTTCACTTCTAAATAATACTTAATTCTTTGGTCTTGCTGATACACACTGCTAACACCACAGAACTTAGAAGGTGCCGTGCAGCAGGACTGTAGTCTACAAATAGACCCAGAACGCTTGTAAAACATCTTTTGAGAGTTCTTAGTGGATTTAAAAATAAATAGGGAAAAATTTTCAATTAAATGTCTTTTCAACTATATGCTTTAATTAAATATTATTTCTATATTGTACATAATATTATTATTATAAAATCATTCTAAAGATCTGTTTAAAGTGATAAGCAGTCAAAAGGCAGTGGCAGGGAAGCAATGCAAATGAACTCTGTTCAAAGATCAGTTTGAAGTTCTGAACTTTTTATTCAGATAATCAGGCTTCTGAAGACAAAAGTTCACTCAGTTATACCTATGCAGCAAATTCAGTATTTGGCATTAAATTATTTGCATGTTATTAATTACAAAGGTTAAAACTGTACAGCAAGTGTATGCATGAAATGCAATGCAGCCCCCCAGTGAAGTCAAGTGGAAGCCCACCCCATATTGGACGGAATATCTATGCATCCTCAGCCTAGTTTTTATCTTCCATATTTTCTAACATGAAATACTATTAATGACTGCAAATATCAGCTTTTTGTTACACAAGTGTTCAAGCGATATTTTGTTAACCCACTCAGAAAACACCTAAGCAAATACAGAGATTTTTTCAGTCACAAACACAGCCATCTTTACAGTAATTTCACACTGGATCATTTTCTTTTAATAAATTCTTATTAATAGACATGTCTTTAATATCAACAAGTAATGGCAATTTAGAGCATCAGAGAAAAAAAAGGCTCAAGATGTTAACTAGGGGGTGGGTTTAGACAAGGATCAGAACTACCAGATATTATTTTCCTCTTATTGAACTTTCCTGAGTATTATACAACATTTACATTTATCTCTTCCCTGTCATTATTTTAAGACGTATACAACTAAGGTTGGTTGTGGGTTTTTTTTACATTCAGCAACATAGCACTACTAACACTCCCACATCAGCTACTCTGTGTTTGGGGACAGACTGATTTTCATTGGGGGAACCTTCCATTGACATTACAGTCCAAATCTGGAGGCCAGGCCTGAAAACCACCCATAAGCAAAACTCTCCCAGGCTCACTTCAGCATTTATTTCACAATGCTCCCAGGAGCTCATCGGCTGCCGCCTCGCCAGTGTCCACCCTTGCCTTCCTCTCACTGCCCAACTCAGGGGTTTCCAACAGGCACCAACTCCCTCACTCCCTACAAAAGCAGCAGAGGCAGACACACTTTCCTGTGAAAGACAAAAAGCAGAGCTGAATGGTACAGGGTGGGGCCAGAGTGATTCACACAGGATCTGTGATGTTTGCTGACAGATAATACTGAGATTATCAGTGCCTAAGGATTTTGGTAGTCAGTACATTAGACAAGCACTGTGTGTTGCTGTGCTACTGCTCAGCTCTCGAGCATAAGGCCAGGCCAGGCTGGGCAGGGCTTGGGGCAGTCTTGGCTAGTGGGAGGTGTCCCTGCTCATGGCAAGGGGGTTGGAACAGGACGGTCTTTAAGGTTTCTTCCAACCCAAACCATTCTGTGATTCTCTAAGACATGTCACAAATGTGAAGCACAGGACATAGGTGAGGTATGGAATCAGTGTGATAAAAGCTTGAGTACAACTCAAGCCCTTCAACAGCTTTTTTTGGGCAAGAAGCAAATGTTTGTCTGTTAAGTGATATTCTTGAAAAATAAACCATCTGTGCATCTGCTTAGGGTACACTAAAAACCTGTTGGTAGTGCTCCATCACTGGGAGATTCCCTGGGAAGAGCATAAGAAAGCAGTTGTAACACAAACTGAATGAACAACTCCCTTCAGAAGTAAAACCCTCTCAACATCATCACTTTACACCAGATATCTCTAAAGCCCTGAAACTGCCATCACAAAAAAAACACCACGGTCAACTAGATAAGCAGTATTTAAAAAGATTGAGTCTCCTGTGCTGATGAGAGAATAGCAGCTTTAGGACAGGACTCTTTTTCAATAAGTGACAGGAGCCTTTATATTTATGAAAATAAATCAGGGACTCTGTGCTGGGCTCTTCACTGCTTCAAGAAGGTTATTCTCAGCTGTTCACAACAGAAATATTAGCATCATCCTCAAACATTTAAGTCTGACACTGTTAGACAGAATGGTAGATGAGACATGTCCATTGATATCCACAGCTATTTCTATATTTTTTCCACATTCAAACCAGTATACTCATAGCCAGCTATGAATTTATTTTGCTAGAATTTACACAAATGCAGCAAAATTACACATGCATGGGTGCACACACACCATGCCAGTTGGCAATAAACCACCCTTGCCTTTCCTTTGAGAGAGAAAAGCTTATACAAAAGAGAAGAAAATGAGAAAGCTGAATAGCATAAAGTTAAAAACCTTTAAGTTCAAGTATTTAATATCATGAATATTCTTTCAAGAAGCCTAAAGCTGAAAGTTAACATCCTCAAAGTAAAAACACACAAGTGTAAGGGCAACGTTAATTTTGGGAACTGTACTAATAACTGTCACTTCATTATCACAATAAATTAATTACTTACTTTCCATTAATTAATAAGCCATTTGTCCAACCAACCATGAATAAACCATAGCGGTGTGGCGCAGTACATCTATATTTATGTTTCTAAATATTTTCTCTCCCTGAATGTAGTCTCTTTTTCCACCAAGGCAATTTGAAGATAACATTTTCAGTATAAATATCCATTTTAAAAAAACCACACTACTAATGATGCAACATTTCAGATTTAAAAAAAAAAAAAAAACAAACAGCTCTTCAAACATTACCTTGTTCTCTTATACTTTCATATACAAGGACTTTGAATTTACTTGCCTCAGTGCTACTCCTGTATTTTAAAACCTTTCAATAGTTTGGATGATAAAGCCTATTTTTCTCTTACCAAGATATGCAATTCCATCCTCAAAAACTTGAAAGAATATGAACTTTGCCAGAGCCCTTGAGTCACAAATTCCTTTGATTTTGCTTAAAAAGAGTAAAAGAACTGATCTTGCAAGGAAAAGACAAAGACCAAGAAAGCCACACCTAACATGGCAGCGAAGCTGTACTGTTCCCAGGCTACACACAGCAACAAATTACTCTCTCAAAAGAAGAATGCAGGTCTTACATGAAGTGGAACAATTAATTTCACGCTTGTCAGCCCAGTCTCAATAGTGTGTTGATTTGAATCCGATATTTGTGGCGCATTACTGCATGCAGCGGACAGTCCTGATGCCTCCTGAGCAGACACATTGCAATGATGACTATCATTGTAAAACAATCCATCAATAAGAGTAATTACAGTATTGATCAAAATGGCTCCTTGTTTCGTATCAGAATCAATTCTCAGGAGTTGCCAGAAACAGAAATATCTAATGGACTATTCCATCACTGCAGCACTGAAACAGCTAATATTCTGGAAAGCTCTTAATAATTACTCATTGACTCTAAATTTCTGCTTCGGTGGTTAACTATAGCCTGCTTACTGTTGCTTGAAAGTCAGTCTTACTGGCTGAAATAAGATTCCAATGCAAATTTATAAAGTGCTAACATCTGCAAAAAAATTCAAAACCACCTTATATAATTTCACTGTGTTCTGCTAATCACAGAATCTAATTATTTTTCTTATTACGTTGTTTCTGGGTGAGAAACTGCATTTTGGATGCCGACAGCTTGTTTTACAGTGGCTGCTCTTACAGTACTCTACAATAGGCAGGGTGGAATTCATTATGGCTCAGACTGTAAACAATAGAAGGCATAATACCATTAATGGCATATTTTTGTGTAAATGTCACTGAATTACGGATGGTGTTTTGAGATAGCATTGGCTCTTAATGCTGCACTATAAACCCCAGAAGATGGAGAATCAGAATAGTTTAGGTTGGAAAATACCTTTAATGTCATCAAGTCCAACGGTTAACCCAGCACTGTCCACTGTGCCACTAACCCACGTCCCTCAGTGCCACATCTACACATCTTTTAAATACCCCCAGGGATGGCAACTCCACCTTTTCCCTGGGCAGCCTACGCCCAAGGAGCTTTGCAGCCCTTTTAGTGAAGTGATGCCAAGATGATTTTTTGCCTTTTGTTTTATATACCTTTTATATATCCTCAGTACTCCTAGCATCCATACTTGTAATTTCTTAAACCTAATAACTTAACATAGTCCTAGTATTTTGTTAAGCCAAGAGACCAAACATCCTAAAGGCCTCATAGCAGGAGGCCAGAAATCCCTACACCTATCTTGAAAAACCAAAGCCCCTCTAGAACATATCCTGTAAACTAGAGATTTGGCCCATCCAGGGGGAAATTCCTCAGGTGGGGGAATATCACACCATTCATCCAGGCCTCCCATTGAGGCATTCTTGTCAGATAGGCTAATTTGTAAGGTAAATGTAAATTGTATACACGATCTGTCGTGTGTGTGCATTGCAGCACATCCCACCTTGGCAAACGGTACACCATAAGGATCCTTACTAAAATACCGAGGTAAAAACCCCTTATCCCCTTGACCGTGTCTGGCTCTCAATTTTTAAGACCAGGACAGCACAACAGAAGTTTTTCCTAATATCCCTTCTAAACCTCCCACAGCACAACTTGAAGCCATTCCCTCTCATGCTGTCACTTGTTACATGAGAGAAGACAAAATGACAAGCCCCACCTGGCTACACCTTCTTGTCAGATAGTTGTAGAGAGCCACAAGGTCCTCCCGCAGTTTCCTTTTCTTCGGGCTAAACACCCCCAGCTCCCCTATGAGACTTGTGCTCCAGACCCTTCACCAGACCCCTCTGCAGAGCCTTCCTGCCCTCCAGCAAATCAACATTCCCACCCATCCTGGAGTCATCTGCAACTGACTGAGGTACCCTAAAACCCCTCATTAGATCACTGATAAATGGCTGGCCCCACTGCAGATCCCAGGGGAACACCACTGGTGACCAGCCCCAGCTGGGTGGAACTCCATTCCCCACCACTCTCCGGGCCCAGCCACCCAGCCAGTTCTTCATCCAGCAAGGAGTACACCCACCCTAGCCAAGAGCAGCCTGCTTCTCCAGGAGAATTCTGCAGCAAATGGTGTCAAAGGCTTTCGTGAAGTCCAGAGAGACAACAAGCACCACCCTTCCCTCATCCACTGCGGGGTCACTTTGTCACAGAAGGAGATCAGGCTGGTCAAGCAGGACCTGCCTTGTATAAACTGGCCCATGCTGACTGGGCCTGATCCCTGGTTGTCTTGTATGTGCCATGTGGGGGTACTTGAGATGATCTGCTCCATGGTCACACTGATAAGCCTGACCTTCCTGGGATCCTCATTCCCACCCATCTTGTAGATGGGCATCACATTTGGCAACTTGCAGTCAGCTGGGACCTCTCCAGTCACTGATAAATAACGGAAAATGGCCCAGTGAGTGCATCCACCAGCTCCCTCCATACCCTTGGGTGGGTCCCACCCGGACCCACAGTCTGGGTGTTTCAGTGGTGTGAGAGGTTGCTGGTTGCTGACCATTTCCTCTTGGATTATGGGGGCTTCACTCTGTTCCCCAACCCTCTATTCCTGCTCAGGAGTCTGGGTACCTGAAGAACAGCTGGTCTTACTATTAAAGACAGGCAAAGAAGGCATTCAGCCTTTTCCTCACACTTGGTCACCATGTTTTCCCCCATGTCCAATAAAGGATGGAGATTCTCCTTAGGCCTCCTTTTTGTCATCAACATCTTTATAGGAACATTCTTTAATTACCTTTTATGGCAGTAGCCAGATTAGGATTTGACTCACCAGTTTTCTCCCTGCATAACCTCATGACATCCTTGCAGTCTTCCTGAGCTCCCTATCCCATTTTCCAAAGGTCATAAACCCTCTATTTTTTTTTTTTCTTGCATTCCAGCCAAAGTTCTCTGTTCAACCAGGACAGTCTTCCCCACCTGCTCATCTTTTGGGACATGGGGTCAGCTAGGTGCTGTGCCTTTCACATTTCCTTCTTGAAGAATGTCCAGCCTTCCTGGACTTCTTTGCCCTTCAAGAATGCCTTCCAAGGGACTACATCAACCAGTCTCCTAAAGAGGCCAAAGTCTGCCCTCCACAAGTCTAAAGTAGAGATTTGCTCTCTTCCAATATCTTCACACACATTCCTACTTCATTTCAGATTCATCTGTCCTCACACCTAAAGTGTCCTGCAAGGGAGCTGCATGTAATTAAGACTATATTAAAATACATTTGCATGCTGATATAATCTTAAATTGCCAATAAAAACATGTTTAAATTAATAAACTGGCACATTACACAGGCACTGCAAGAGACAGCATTATACCATTTCTAATAAAATATTTTATATAACACATTAGCATTATCATCAGTTGGAAATCACTAATATTTCCTCTGATGTTTGCTGAAGTAGCATTAATTACGCTCACTTTCTTTTGGTATTCATGTACCATCAATGTAATTAATTTGGAGTTTACTGAAGTGTGAAATGTTCTGCTTGATAATAGATTTCCCAGAATCTGATACAGCAGTCGACCTTAAACATTCCACTTTTGCTCTGGCTAAACACAGAGACTGAGTTCAGTACTACAGTATCCTCAATGGTAAACGGTCATCTGGAAGAATTTTTAAAAATTATTTTCCTGATAAGGTTAGCATAAATATTTGGGTATCTCAGATGAAAAGGTAAGCTGAAACATGAAAACAGTGTGGTTGAATTCTGACTGCAGGGTGAAATTGCTTCAATTTAGTTTTAATTGCTAAGAGTATATTTTACAAATCCTTGAAGGTCTCAGAACTAGACTTAATAATATGGAACATTTTGAAGCAAAGATGCTTAGGGCAAAAGAAATGAAATTTTGCAGAGTAAGAACAAGAAGGAACAATTATTATATTAAATAACAGCCCATATTTAGTCTGTCATTGATAGTAATGAGGAAACTCCAGAAGCTTATATACAACCTGTTTCACACTCCACTGAAGACAAGAAAAAAATTCTTTTTTACCCCAGTATGTTTAGGATCAGGCCTCATAATCCAGAGCTCTCCATGAATACCAACAGAGTGAGAACATCAAATATTTTAAGTCTTCAGATAGCTAAACGTTTTTCTCTACATTGTCTATTTATACCCTCTAAGCTGTGCACTACATAATTCCATGTCACTAATGCTGCCATGGTTTTTTCCTCAAGGGGATTACATTTCCACACTAATGATATCATCAGAAAGTTTATCTATGCTCATCCAAGATGCTTTAATCATTTCCTGGATTAACAGCTGGCAAAGTCTGTCAAATGCAGTATCTTAGAGCTCTAGAAATCTTAGTGCATGAGCCACCTGACACTACGACTGTCACAGGTTTGTAAAGTTTAACCATGAAAGAACAACAGCCAGATACTACCAAACCACTTCTGATAAATACTGACCCCTTAATGTGCACCAACATATTTTAACCCTACCATCACAAGGATGAATGACCAGCAGCTTGTACTGTTACTGCACATCTTGCTTCCTTCAAAACAGCAAAGCTTGGGAAAAGTTTCTCCAAAAAGTATGCCTAAAATTTACAAAATCAAGATTAAAAACTACCACCAGAAACAGAGAAAACAAAACCAGACAAAGCAGATTGCACATCTTTAGAGAACAGGTGGTTTTCTTCCATGTTCTCCATACAATCATATTTATTCTGTGCTGTGTAAGGGTACAGAGTAGCAGGACCAGCTACTGCGAGCCCAGGCTCCAGATACAGGAATAAAAGCAGCCTAAACAAGATTGCATATTCTGAAAATGCAAGTAAATTTTTATGACAGTATGTTTTCAAAATGCCACAGCAAAGAGTATTTATGAGATAACTATAAATTATAGGTCACTTAGAACCTAGAGGAAAACTCCCACAGAGGCAGATCTCCTCTACACCAAATGCATGTTCTGCACTCAGGGTATACATCCTTATGTCTTCATAATTTATAATTTTAATTCTTCATAAAATTATCTGTTTTAGAAACCTTCCATGAGCAAAATCTATGCACAGCTGGTGAATGAAATGGCATAAAACCCTTGCCCTCTGAAAATAGCTGACAGAGTGAAATAGCTAATGATGCCCGAGGTGCCTGTGTGTCACCATTAACACTGAACTAGTCCATTCTATTTCAACAAATCATGCTTTTAAAAAAGAATTTTAAAATGCCAGCAAGATAGTTACTCGATAAACCATAGAAAAAAACAAACACGTCTCACTCCTCTGCATTGTTTATGTCACTATCATTTAAAACTATGTATTAACAAACATCATTAAAATGCTGACAGCGGCATTTATTATTGATAAAGATAGAAAATGTTATTAAGCAAGGAGAGACGCTTTTAATAACTTGCAATTATCTTAACATTTTACTATGATCATCAGCCACCTTCACAAAAAACTGGCAAAGGAATTCAGTTTGTTTCTATAGATTTGAAGCAATTCTTTCTGCCATGATGTTTCCGGTGTGGGCTCTTTTCAAAGGGCCAGAAATCTTTGTAGGTAGTTAATGCTTAGAGACAATTTGCTGGTGTTAAAACCTCCTGCTGGAGCTGCAGTTCAGCTTAGACCAAGGCTTGTAAGCAGGTTACAAACCACCTATTTACATTTTCCTACCTGAAGATTTTACCAACAGGGAGCAATCCAAAGCAACAGAAGCTGCTGAGCTCCTTCAAGTCTCCTGTAACACATCAAAGGATATGCTCTGAGAAACTCCCACCTACAATCTATGCACAGATATGCACAATTTCTGACAAATAGCCAGAAAAATATTTAAGAATTCTCAGACATTTTAGATGGATTATTCCAATTGATTGTCTTGGTTCTATGGATTTCACATTATAGATTCAGTTTCATATTGTTGCTTTGGACAAAACAGACAATGTTTAATAATTACAGTTTTCTCTTCCCACAACATTTTGTTGATTTAACCTTTCTTTAATGACACAGTTCCTGTGGAGGCACGCACGCTTACACTGACTGCTGATTTGGATTTCATGCTGACTAAACAGCAGCCTGTTACATACAGAAGAAAATCCACATCCCTGCATGAATGGAGTTGGTAAAAACTGCTTCCTTGAGGCTCAAGACACACAACACAACTCCGTGTTGTAATAAACACATCATGTTGTTACAGCAAGACAGGATGTGTGACACATCTCTGCTCAGCCATGGCATAAGCAACTTTCAAAACTGAGAAATTTGCTGGCACTGCGACTGCAAGCACTGTGAGACCCAACAGTTCTCTGACAACAAGCAGAGCAAAATTAATCTCTTGTAAAACGGGCATAAAATGCCACTTATATATGAACTAAGTTGTGGTAAAAGGTTAAACACTTGGCACAGCAGTTGTGACACTGCTACATCAGAGTGAAAATATCTTCCCTGGTCTTGTTTCATATGTCCAAGTACACCAGAGAGCGACAAAGAGGCAAGAGAGAGTTTGAATGGATGACCAGTATTACAAGAAACCAGGTAAGACATAAAGTCTGAATATTAAAAAACTAATTTATTATTTAAACATACACAAATGCTGAAATGCAATGCCACCATTATTTTACAGCTGAGTCACCATTAAAGTCAGCAAAATGTACTGTATTTAAACAAGTGTGTGTTTTTACATAAATATTTACCATTGCAACCAGCTTTGTCTCCATCAGAAACATGGAGATCAAAGGCAGAGCAGCTACTCTGTAAGTAACACATAGTACATGCACAGAAACCTACTTATAATTGCATTTGAAATACAAACCACACTCTCTACCATTTGCCAGAGCTGAGGTTGCACACCTGATTAGCCAAATATTGGAACCGGCATTAAGTTCTGTAGCATCTATGTTCCTGCCAGTCTGATTAATGCACTTTTGGCAGACTTAACAGAGATTTTAATACACTTATGTATTTTTTGAAGTATATTTATACTAACAAGTGCAAAGAAAGTTACGTTTTTGTATGTTTTTTAAGGATTCTTGCTTCACGTACATGGAGTAAGCCTTGTTGGAAAAACCTGATGAATAGAGGAGATGCAGATTTTATACCTTATCCATATGAAAGTTAAGTAGAAGTGCATGCAGTAAATACAGCTGACAGATATCGATCAGAATTACAAGAGACAAGAAACCTATTAGAAGTTTTTATGTAGAAAAATGATGAAGTTGTACAATATTTTATTCTGCCCTGAAATATGTTAAACACCATCTTCTAGTTTCCCATTTCACTTGATCCTTACAGAAACCTCCACCTTTTTAAGGACAGCACACTAATCTACAGAGGAAACATCTTTTTTCCAAACCAACAAAGAGGGGCAAAAAATGCTGTTACATTTTTGATACAAGAATTACTATAAAAATCACATTTTTCTCTTCTTAAACTGCCTGCTGGGATGATGCTTATTTCCTCATTAGTCAAGTGTCTAATAAAGATGATAGCCTCAGTTCACACAATTTCATTGGAACTGCTGAAGTTTTGTATAAAGTTTGGGCAGGTCTGATCATTCTGTTAATTACTCTTCAGTTATTAAGGCACTTTATGTTTATGAATAAGGGGGTCGTAAAATTCAACTTAAGCAGAAAGATTCCGAGAAATAACTTTAAAGTTTGCTTATGTAAAAACAAATCACGATGCAAGCCTATTGTTCCACTGCTAAATGTCGATACAATTGCAGTTTGGAAGCTTCACCTCTTTGGTGTACCTGCAATTTCAAAGCCATTTCTGCCTTTTCTGTCTAAGTTATATAATTTTTCTCTCCTGTTTACAGGGCATTTGCAGTTTCAGAACAGTCCAGCTTTCAATGCAAGCATTAACATTTCCTTTAATGCAAATATAAACCTAAGCAAAAGTGCAGAACTACTGTTTTGCAATAAAGGGCAGCATACTTTTTTCCTCCAATTGTTCTCAAATGTCACAGCATTTTGAAATTCATTGAAAAATACACAGTAGCAAACCCAGCGAAGGTAAAATTGAAAATGTCTGAAAGTTTACAGTGAAAGACTTATCTTTATTCATTTTTTTACCACAATCAGTACAAAAATTTTACAATTCAGGATAGCAGTAACATATACTCAACCAGCCATAGCCTGATATTCCATGTTAACAATAATGGCTTTTTTATGAAACTTGTGAAAAGCATTTGGAATAAAACAGATTACTCTCCTAAGTCAGCCACATCATGAGAAATCTCTGTCCATCAAGACCTTGTCCTTTACCACAATGTTCCTGCTTTCCTCCTTTTGGTTAAAGGAGAGGTGCATTAGGGAGCTGTAGATCCTTGGAGCTCGGACTTCACTGGGATCTGCAGTCCTGCTTGCTTTGACTTACAAGAGGAAAATAACAATCTTCAGCAGAAATAGCTTGTAGCAGTTAACTGCTCTGCTTTTATCCCTCCAGTCATATGAAGCCTTTACAATTTTTAGTTTGAGAGAAGCAAACGTAATTCAGGATGCATATTGTGACTACTCATGTTAATGTCTTACACTTTTCCCTGTATGGTATCAGAATAAACAAATAATCTACTGAAATTTATAAGATAATTGTCAATGTTCATTTTTAAGGCACAAGACTTATCTGAGGAAATTCAAAGTTTTGAGGCTGAAACACCTTGTCCTAAAACTGCTGTAAAAAAAAAATTAAAAACCAACATTTCATTTGTCTTCTAATATGCACTTGCCACAGAATATTTTCTTGTATGTTGAATCAGTTACTTGAAAGGAAAGAAATTAATACTTCTGTAAGGCTGTGTATGGAACACTATTTGCAAACATGAGATGGAAGTGTCTGTGCTTTCAGAAGACTACAAGACTTCTTCATCCAAATGCCTAATTAGACATGCAGTCATACTATTTAAGGCATTTTACTCATTAAAGTCATTAAACTACTAAACCAATAGTAAATAAATAATATGCTTAAAGGTAAACACGACCAGGAATAGCAAGTATACCTGGTGCCATACTCTGGATGCACAAATTTTATTCATCTGCTATACAAAAACTGCCTCAAAAATTGTGAAAGAGAAAACTAGTAATTGCTCACCATGACACAAAAGACATGGCGCTGCAATGCATTTAAGTCTGATTACATATGGGTGTTTGCAGATCAGACAGGGGAGAGAAAGAATTAGAATAATTCAGTACTAAATTTAGCCTTCATCTGACAGACAAATAATACTTTATTCCAGCATTGATTGTATACGACATGGCCAGCCAAGGAACCTGTAAGCACTGCACTGCAAACTGAACCATGAATGAAAACAAAGCTTTGCCTGCAAAGTATTTTTAATCCTTCCATAACCAGAGCATTACGTTAAATAAGCTGTTTTCCTTTACTTCTACTATAAATCTCTCCAATTCCAGTTTTTACCACGTGTTACTATGAAGCACACATAAATGCAGATTAACTAAACTAGTCCAAAAAAAGTCACACTTCTTCTAAAGACGCATAAACAGTTTTGTTTGTTGTCATCCTCTCATCTTCAGACTCTTCTCAACCACAATGCCATGATATATTCTCTTGGTTTTTGTGCCACTAATAATTTACCCCTCTGACAAGTAAGAAATTCACCTGCAAGCCTCAGGATGGTAAACCAGAGACGCTAAACTCATGAATACCTGATCCAGTTGAAAATTTGCTTCATGTTGGTGAGACAGCTGGTGTGCTGTGACCACCCCTTATTACAGCAATCACAATTCTTTCACTTGTTCCTAGAGCGCCTGTGCTGCTGCAGTGTCCAGCTGTTCTCTCTCATGCTGTATTTACACTGCAGACTTCTGGGGCTGCAATTGTCTTTTCATTGCCCACATGTAACTACACACAATTGAACTCTGAGATGCTCTAAAACAAAGAAGCAAAAATTACTCAATAAAACACACACAGTATGAAAAGTTTGATTTTCGTTCTCCCTCAGATTTGTTGCCAGTATTGTTATTTATATTACAGAAGTTATAAAAACAGTAGACTTCTCAGCCCAGTGGATAAATAAATTACTTTAGCTTGTGTCAAGAGGAGTTATACCCTTTCTTGTCCTTTCATTTTGAAAAGGAAACACAGATGTCAATTGGGAAACAGAAGTGGAGTCTAGAGACAGCTCAGAGTTTGAATTTCGACTGAAAAAATTTCTGAAAATGCAAGAATTAAATACTTTGCATTTTTAGGACACTATACTATTATTGATTTAATAATCTCCTGGGTCCAAAGAGGAAACAAAATCCAAGTCTGTGCAGGGGAAAAAGACAGCAACTATGTTTAGCTTGATCTTCTCTGTTAGAACTGCTACTGTTTTCTGCCAAAGCTGTTGATATTCTCAAAGGACAAGAAAACAGTCTATAGTGTGCTTGTTTTCGCTGAGGTACTTCATGTTAGTAATATGGGAAGAGCTTCTTCTTTCACTCTCTTGGATTATCAGATGCATTTTACTTTGTTACCTTACCAAAGTTCGCACTGGAAGATGAAAACTGCAGAGCTCTTAGGTAGTGGCAACTGAGATCATGACCAGCAGCACCAGCACTGCCACAAAGGGGGTGGAAGCACTGGGGAGGGACCAGGGCAGCTGAAGAAGGGCAGGCAGAGACCAGAATCACCCAGCATGAGCAGCACAGTAGCTTTAATGCCCAGGTAACATCCCATCCGGCTGTTTTTCGGGGCTCATCACCCTCTCAAGCCACGGGCCACCACCACCAGCCCCAAAGTGCTCACAACCACAGCAGGCGTTCAGATCCACCCAACCCCAAGGATGTCTGCAACTGGAAACACAAGAGTCTGCTTGAGGCTTTGTCTTTAAAAACAAGCAAACAAAAACCCTCAGGGAAATAACAAATGAACAAGTTATGCTAAGAAAAACAATTTATCTGACAAACTCAAGCATTTGTAAACTAAAAGAAACTCAGTTTACAGTTTCAAAAGCAAAAGCATTTTAGCTTGCATGTACAAACACTTTATGATGTAAACTTAACTTTCTTCATGAGATCAGTGACTTCTAGTGCACAGGATGGTCTCTCAATCTCACAAATTAAGGTTTCAAATGTGCAATTTTGCAATTGCGATTATGCTTTTTATGCAAAATTATTATATTTAATTGCTATTTTATTTCTATTCAGTTCTAATGTTTTACATCAAGGAAACATTTCTATGGATGCAGCAACATTTTATAACTCCAGATGTAGATCTGAATCATTAACTGAACCTCAGAACACCAGACACTAATTCCAACAGCTGAAACAGTGTGAATAAAAGCAAAAGCTGCATCTTATGCATTCCTATAAACCTCTTAAGAAAATACACCCCTAAAAAGACTTGCCTTTGCATGTTTGGTTTGAAAAAGAAATGCTTAGTGTTTTGATTCTACTCACTGAGATCATCTCCCACAATTAATTGTGACTTTCACAAAAAGAGCCTTCCACAACCTGTGCGAAGGTAAATGGGTTGCATCTTCAGTTTTGAAAGACAACACACACAACTAATCCGAGAAGGTAAAAGTGGCCAAAAAATGTCTCTGTGCTCTTCTAATCCAACACTCAACATGCAACCTGACAGTGATTTGTTTTCTGGGGGCTGTCTCCCAGTTCTGTCAAATAGATTTGCGCTGATAGAACTGCAACTTGAAACTGTTTTACTTGTATAATACCACAGGAAATGTCAACAAAGGTTCTTTAGCAAATGTTGGTGCTCTCGAGGTATTTTTGTAGAAAGTAGAGGTTTAGAGATTTCCATCCCAATGACAAACTGACAGAGAAAATCAGCTACAGCGATTTTATTATCTAAACTAAAGCAGAAATCTCTGTGTTAATAAGATACATTTGGGAACTCAGGGTCAAACCCTATGATGGTTAACACAGTGAAAAGATATGAAACATCACAAAGCACTTGAGGGGAGTTCCTCACAACATTAATTTTTAGCCTGGCAGAATAATACTCATTATAAGATCCCACAGATGAAAACTAATGTACTGTGAATTTTATACCACTTCATTATAATTCAAATGACTTTTTCTTCCTTCTTACATTCTCATTGTTTGATAAACTAAAATACCTCTGCTCCTTTTATAAAACATAGGAATAGTGGCAAATGTTCATCAAATAGCATATTAAATAAGCAATATTCCTCAACTAGATATGGCTGAATATTACTGAACTCTGTTCTGTCACAAAATTGTCATTTCATATCAAAATATGACTTAAACAGCAAGGCAAAGAAAAAATCAAAAGGCAAGTGTTAAGGGGAAGTAAAATCAAATCTCTTATATTAGTCATACACCATTTTAAAAACCTTACAGTGGTTTGAGTTGGAAAGGACCTTAAAGATAATCTTTTTCCAACCCCACTGCCATGGGCAGGACACCTTCCTCTATCCCAGGTTGCTCAGAGCCCCATCCAACCCAGCCTAGAGCACCTCCAGGGATGGGGCAGCCACAGCTACTTGGGCAACCTGTGCCAGGGCCTCACCACCCTCACAGGGAAGAATTTTTTCCCATTGAAAACTGATTTTTATGAAAAGCATTTCAAAGACACTCTCCAACTTTTGAAGATTTGAAAATAAATGTTATGTCTTACCTACGAAATAAGCACATTAAGTACATTGTGTCACACCCAAGATCTTTGTAAGCCCCTAGTAAATAATTAGTCCCATGCATTTTACACAAATTCACAGACCTTTGTACTGGATCAAGCACTTTTGGACTCTCAATAATTTCTCAGATCTCCCTCATTTTCATGATAAAAAGTCCATTTTGCTGCTGTTCACAAACTAAAGAGATATTTTAAATATTGATGTCTTTTCTCTTGAGACCCTAGTGCAAATGCAGGCTATCACAAAAATATTTTTGTAATTATTATAATCACAAAATCAAGTTGACAAACTATTTTCCAATGCTAATTTGCACAACCTCAACATTTCACTGTCTCATGACATTTTCTCTGAAGAATTTAAAATGTACTGAGTTTCTTGCAGTGCTACTGTAGCAAAAGTGTTTATTATGAGCAAAACTATTACTATTTGTGTATCACAGTACAGAATGGCTATTTTCTTTAATCTCTCCATTTAAAATCCTTCATGTGCTGTTACTTCCCGCTTTACCATGTTTACTGGAAGCTCTGGGATTTTCTGTACAAAAATAATATCTTTCATACCTCTTCAGCTGCACACAGTTTTTCCCTGGCTTCTCAGAAAGTGGCTTGGAGCCATAAATATAAAATAAATTTATGAATGAAACAAAATATAACATCCCACAACTATATGCTTGTTTTCACAAAGATTTTAAGTAGGTCAAAGCCTTTTAAAAGACCATTAGCCACTCAATTTTCTTCCAGCCTTAGAGTCTGAGTGCTTATCTATCAAAGGATCTGGCCTGACTCTTGGTGTGTAGTACTAGATCCAGCACTTTAAAATCATTTTGAATGCTTCCTTAAAGATTTGCAGTTCAGCACTCCTACCGCACACTCCAAATTTACCTCTAAATTCCAGGTTCCCCAACCAGCTGTCTCCCCAGCTCTGCACTCCAGCATCATCTCTGCTTCGAAGGCCAGCAGGGTGGGTCCCCATCCAACACAGCTGACCCTCCAACAGCTGGGAGACACGTCCTGGAGACAGGAGATGGCTCCTTTCAGGAAAGCCAGGGGCTAGAAGCAGCTCTGCTACCCTCACTGCACAGGAGGTGGTGAGTGGAGGCACGAGATGGTCTCAGCAAAGAGCTGGTGGTCTCCAGGCTAACAAAGATAACGCTGAGAGGGACTGCTTCCCTTTAGTGAAATTTATAAAGAGAAGATTAAACCGTCAGAATGCATCAGAGCCCCTTCAAAACAATCTAGATTAAGAACATTTTGGAAGACTGACTCGCAAATGTCAGTGTTAAGGGGAGCTGGGGGTCAAACGCTCTTTAGAGGCAGTTGATCTTCTGGCTCACATATTTGGGGGAAGAAGGATGTTTGCCTCAAATCTCTGGATAAAAATAAGGGGCAGGCCATGCAGTACAGAGGAAAGGCACTCTGCAAAGAAGGCTCAAGAGGGTCTGGGGTAGGAATCACCTAGGAGGAGAGCTAAAGCCCAGGGCAGAGGAAGGCACAGGGAGAAGGAAAGAGAGTAGAGGAATAAGGCAATATCAATGCCAGCCAAAACCCTCGGCAGGTGCCTGCCCTGTCTGCCCGCACTGCAAATGCCTTGACCATCCCTGCACCGGTGTATCCACGGCTCCTCCTGCTCACAGCTGGCTACAAACGCGCTGGCCCTGGAAAGAGTGCATGATCTGTGCCCTGCCTTGACAGTCTCTGTTTGTGGGGGACAAAGACACACATGGAGAAAACATTTAAGCTCCAATGCCCGGGCACTGAAGTGTCCGGGGGCGAAGCTCTCCGGGCTGCCAGCACTCCCTGCTTTGGTGCCTGCCCTGCCACAGCTTCAGTCGGAAACGAGCGGCAAAGGGGCACTTCTGAAAGTGTCATCCTCTATAAACTCCTTTCTTCACAACTTTCAGAATTTTCCTGCAAATTCTTGAAAATTGCTTTGTTTCAATGGAAACGCCCGTCAGTGACACAAAACCCTTTAAAATATGCTGACCGTGTCATGATCTTCATTTGCATATTAATAGATCTCTCTCTCTCTCTCAAGGGATTAATTGCCTTCCCAATAGAATCCCGCAATCCCATTTATTCAGGTTCATTCTGGCTCTGGGATGGGAGTGGGGGTGGACACTGCATTGACCGCAATTCTACTGTTTCAGAATTTGGGATTTCTTGGCATTTACCTTTTCTAAAACACTTTTCAGTAATCACGGGCAGTGTGAAATAGAGATAGGCTTTTTAAACCAAGCTTATCCAATTCAAGATTGGTTTATATTCTGCAATTATTCAATTTGTGATTTTTAAACAGGATGGCAAATTAAATAATTTGACTATAGAATTCTACAAAGTGGTTAATTGCACATTAAAAAGTAATGGATATACGATATTGTAACTGTGAAAACTAGAAACTTGAGTGCAGTGATAACCTAGAACTCCTTCCTTTGCAAAAAGGGAATTCTATCGAGAAAATACAATGGCAGGTTATTCGTTCACACAGGCTATTCTCAGCTAACACATGTTTAATGAGACCAAATGTCTGTAGTCTTTTCTACAGTCAGTAAGAAAAATATTTTAAAACACCCTCACAATATACTGTGACTAGATTTACCCAAATATGCAATACAATTAATTTGTATCAGATATCTGGCAAACATGGAATTTAAACATGGCTTCAACTAAAAGAAATATCTCACATACCCAGCATGCATGTGACTAGAGCTCAACAGTGAATATGACAAAAGATACAGGGAATTTCTAATTTATTGCAGTGACCTACAATACAAGAATGCACTTTACAGATTCCAGATTTAAAAAATCCTCTCCCAGTGATTACCTATTTAACTTTTCCCCTAAAATGGATAAATAGGGTGAGGGGGACAGATAAAGCCCTATTTCAGAGTAGACACTAAAACATTTTCTATCTGAACTATTGTATTTACCTTGCAGATATTGCAAAATTCTTTGGAAAATATGTATTCATTTCTGTTTACAATCTTTTTTTCCCAAAGTATTTTCCCTACTTACTCTTCTGGTTCATCCTTTCTGTAAATAGATTTTATACAAGTTAAAACACTTTTCAAAAGGCACAGGAGGAATTTCTTGAGCGCTGTACTTGGCACAGCTGGGAATACACTGCCTTTAATGACATTCATCTCAGTGCTTTTTGAGCCCAAGGATATGCAGAAAATAATAGCAGAAAGTAGTTTTATAAAACACCACCACTGTAATTACCATATCTTTTTCTTGCACTACTGCTGTTCCAAAGCCTCTGTCTCTGCTACTTAGTGCATTTCAGAGGAAGCAGATAGTTATAATAAATTCTCTGCTTTTGCTGTTCTGATGTTATCAGCGATCAACTTTGACAGACATAACAACAAAAACCTAAGATTTTAATCAGCTAATAAGGAAAGCTCAGCAGTGATGCACTTTGTGTTTTTCTCAGATAGAACAGGGTAAAAATATTTAAGAGAATAAGGAGAAATAAGTATACAAAGAGAACATTAGTCAAGATTCTAAACATAATTCCAGAAGGCTCCATGCAAAGCTCTACAGGACTTACCATTTAGACTAAGGTTGTCCTATGTGGATGAAGGGCCAAAGACACCTTCACAACATTTCAGGAAAAGAATGCTTTCTTTTCCCTTGTGGGAAAAATCAGGTCAAGTCAGATATCTTCAATATAATCCTCTTTGTGAGCAAAAAGGTGCAAAATGCTTTCTCTAAACACTAACTACTACTAATCCTTGCTTTAAAAAACCTATTTTCTACACCAAGCACACTGTATAAAAAGGAATGTGTTGAGATCAAGTTATATAATCATGTGCTTAGGGTAGTTTTACATTATATTGAGCGCATATTTGTGCTAATACATCTATATAACAATTGCAAGTTTATGCACTGAGCAAATCTGATCATCAGGACTGTTGATTCTGGGCCTTATTTCTAAATTGGTCCAATTGCATCTGATGTCACTGATGGCAGGAGCCTGGATGTGGTCCAGGCACCTGGGTTGAAAGGGGACTGTGTGCTCACACCAGATTAAGCAGATTAAAAAGAAGGTAATGGTTAAAGAAAATATTTGGCTAACACTTCATTATGTGTGATACAACAAAGTGCTCTGAACAGGATCCAGTTTTGGTGTTTTAACCCTGGAAATTAATTTTATATACTGATGAATCTCAAAATGTTCTTAAATAAGCTCTCTAATGAAATAAGACAAATATATAGAAAATGAGTAAACTGTAAACCACTACAAAAGACCACTTATTTACAACAGGTGTGATCCATACTACAAATATTGTGTAGAGATATTTCTCTTGGTAGGAATGTATATAAATTGCATCAAGAGACTGCAAGCCAAATTAACACAACCCTTTTGGCTTTATCACAATTATTGCTTTAGTGAAGCTTCAGAAAGGCTTGAAGCTTTTGATCAAAAAAGGATGTAAATCCTATTAAAATGGATTAAGGAAAACATTGCACATTGCTAAAAATATCAAGCATAATTTAAGAAGATCTTCAAATGCTACCATTGCATCACAGTGATAATATTTTAGCGAAAATGTAAGTCAGAAAAAAGAAAGCAGTTGTGTTTCTATTTGAACACATTTTACATGGACATCATAGTATTTTTTATTCATCCTACTGTCTCTATAAGCCTCCTTGCAGGTAGTGTTTAGTAATAACACTTCAAAGAGTTGTCTGATGTTAAAAGTCCACTGGCACAGGGACCCACTTCTGTCTGACCTTGTGCTGGTGCTGCGGGTACAGCCAATTTCACACCGGGGCCACTGACCAGCTCTGAAAAGCTGAGCACACTGAGGAAAGCTGGGAAGGTGGATTTTCCTAAAAAGATATGGATTTTTGTTTGGTTTTTCCTTTTGCATTTTTGTATTTACATAGAAATGAAAACATAACAATAACAAACCCCAAAGGCAAAATTCTAGAATAGGCTCATTTTGTTGAAATCAATTCAAGACGTGGTAGGAAAAACCTTGTCTCTTCTTATTTTATGTTCCTGTTCCTCGTGATAGGCTGTGCATGTTTTCCACATATATTCTCATCTGTACTAAACTACAGGGCACTTGATATGTCTTGCCAGAGTGAGCTCTGTTTCTTAAGTACAAATATTTTTTTTCAGATATCTTAGATTTTTGGAGTTTAGGTTGATCCAGAACTTGTTTAATGCTGTAATGGGTTCAGATTCCCAGAATACAGATGCTCTTATAGAGCTGACAATGCTTGCCAGTAGGTTTTTCAGGACCAAGCACAGAGCTTTGTAGTGACTGCAGCCTTCCAGTTACATCAGTCAGCTCTTAATCAGTTTAGTCACTTTAAACATTTCTGCTGGGGCCAATGAGACTGTTTATGTTCAGAAAATTGTGCATTTCCATGACTGTTTATGAAACAGAATTTAATACCCAGCAGTCCCAATTTTCCTCTCATTGAAGAGAGGAAGCATTCCAAATACATCTAGAGATTTGTTTACACTGGAACTTTGACATATTAAATTAAATTAATTGAGATCATAGAATATATGATACATGCAGTTATTTAATTGACATATACTTTATGATCTGATATAGCCAAAACACAGATCAACCCTTCAAAATAGCCAAAGGCAGGCTTTGCCACCCTACAAAAATACACTGGGAGCAGCTAAAAGATGAAAGTCATGAAACAGTGAGTTGGTAGAGCCACAGCCAGGCTGCCCTCAGTTCTACTGCGTTCTCAGGTTCTGCACGAGAACCACCCTTCTTGATGCTAGTTCCAGACTTGTGCTTTGTTATAAATGCATATATTATAGTGTTGGCTTTTCGCAAATAATGAATGTTATGTGTATGTTATAAATGAATATATTATAGTGTTGGCTTTTGCAAATAATGAATGCTATGTGTATAATGTCAATCCTTATGGAAGCAGCATTTGTTATAGAAAAGTAATCAATTCTAAATGCTTTAATTACTTTTAAATGTTTCTTTTTGTTCTAGCTTAAAGGTAGTGATTAATGTAACTGTGTTAAAATGTAGCTAGCTTAAAACTGTCACAGCATCTGCTTAGTTAGATAAGCATGGGTATAAGGGGGGGCCCTGCCACCGGACAGAGGAAGCTGCTGACTTCTCCAAAAAAACCCCTGCCACCGGACATCCTTATCAATGGCAACCCTCTGCCGGACACCACCAGACGGAGGAGGATGCTGACTTCTCAGACCCCTGCCACCGGACATCCTTATCAATACCAACCATCTGCCGGACACCTCCGGACAGAATAAAATGCTGACTCCTTCAAAGAAAACTACGCATGCTCAAAAAGGCGGACCCTAGAATGAGCCATACTAACGAGCTGTTGAATATGTATACTTGTCTATGAATATGCAATAGAATGATGCAATAAGTAAAGTATATAAAGAGAGCCTATCTCGATGCCAAGTGTGCTCTTGGCTCCGTGCCAAGAGTGCCCGGTGTCACCTGGACACTGTAACCCTTTGCCCTATACCCTGTCCCTTATTGTCCTTCTATTAAACCTTTAAATTTTAACAGGCGACTGGACCTCGTTTTTAACAGCTTGAATATCAGAGAGGGAAAAACTCAGTATTTGCCAGAGCTTAACAGTATCCACTATCCAGTAGCACTTGCTTGAAAGTTTGACACAAGAAGGACTCAGAGTAATAAAAAATCCCGAGCAATTTTGCCCTGCAACAGCCAGCAGGAGCCACTGTTGAAGCAGAACTGTGTCTAACTCCCCTCCTGCTTAAACACCTTTTCTACCCAACACGGGAGCAGCAGAAGCAGGCCATTTGTCTCCCAAGGAAGGGCCCCATATGACAAGGAAAAGGTTTTGCCGCATGGACTGCAAGGGAAGTAGGAAGCTCATTCCTTTCTTCGGAAGTGATGAATGGAGCACGAGGAGACGAAGCGCTGCTGCTGCCTGTGCTCCCAGCAGCCCTCGCCGTGCCCTGCACAGCAGCCAGCGGGCACCACGCCTGCGGGCAGCACAGGGCTACTCGGGATTTTGGTGCCTCTGTAGGCTATTATCTGCCTCAGCCAGCCTCCTGCATGCAGGTGAAAATCCAATTAGGAAAAAAATTAAATATCTAGCAAAATAATTTGGCTTCTTCGTAAAATTAATTTAATGCTGCTCTATACGTGAAACACCCTTGGAAAAGTGTTTTTTGAAAGTACCCAGCTCCATTCATCTCCAAACCATTCCTGTGCTAACACTGCTACCACAGGATGCTTCTAAAGCCATTTTTATCCCCTAGGATTTGGGGAGCACTGAGAACTAAGTCCTAATTCCTGCAGTCAGCTCGTGGAATACCAGCTGGACTGGGGCTGCGGGTGAGAGCTGCTGCTCAGCTCCAGGAGCTCCTGAACGCGGCTGAGGCTCCTCGAGCTGCGAGTAAACAAACAGCACTGATTACGGCCACGGGAACGGCAAAAGTCTGTTATCGTCTGCAGCCAGGCTCTTATCAACACTCCCATTAAAGCGCAGTAAACGGCTACCGATGATAAAATTACCAGTAATGAATTTTAAATGCGTTATTGATGTACTCCGGGGAGGGGCTGGGGGTGTGAAGATGTTAACCCTCTGGGGTAAGCAGGAGTGCCAATACCAAGTAAAAAGTATTCCACTACACTGTGATTATTTTTTCCATTTAAAATACTTGTTATTTCGTTGCTAGCCATTAATACCTGTGTTTCCAAACACACACCATGCTGGGTGCCTGCAACATCTTGTTAAATTTAAGGAAGTTGAGAATAATCAGCATCTCATGACTGACCCCCGGTATCTCACTACACACAGTTCCTGGGTTTTGGTCTTTTGGGGTTGTTGATTGGTTGGTTTGAGTTTGTTTGATTTTGGGGGTTGGTTTTTTTAGCATGTGGTGGGTTTGTTGGTTTGGTATTTTCAAGCTAGGGATGAGCTATCCAGCTTGCAGACATTTCTGTTATTTTCAGCCACAAAAATTTCGATTGTCCTATTTCAAACAAATGGCACATGGAGTTACTTCTTGTCTTGGCAACTGGGCTTCTGCTAAAGCACAAGTGAACCATGTACAGTAAATCACCATTGGTCTGAACCTGTGAATATTGGTGGCTGTTTAGTTTACAAATCTCACTGTAAGTATTCCTCGGCGGTGTTTTGAATCATGATGCCCTCTGGGTCCATTGCTTCACCATTCAGTTTTAAAATAATTTTCCAGATAATGTACCTTCTGAACATTTGAGTTTTCCCTCTAGATAAATCATTACTCTAATTGTTTATCAGAAAACTGCAGGCTGCCAGGGGATTAGGAGAAAACAGAGGGGCCATATTTAATTCCACTTGACAGGACTCAAAGGGGAAAAAATTTTTATGAAAAAGTGAAACTTTTCTTCATAGGATCAAATTTAAACAGAACGAATGGGGACATTTTCCAGATTAATTTTTACGACAAAATACAAGTTCTAATAAGCAAATAGTGATATGTAACTAATTCTCTTAAAATACAGTATGGATTCTAAACTGACTTATGTTCAAAATATTTAATTTATAACGGGACTTTTTTCAGCTTTTTCCTACAGCTAACTGCAGAGTGAAAATCTAGAAATCATTTTAATTCACAATTTTTATGAAACTACCAATGGAATTATAAAGATGGTGATTTTTACTGGGTCAGGATGCATAAAACTGTTGTTTGAGGAATAAAAGCTGCAAACTGAGGAGAGTATACAGCCCCAACACCCCATTTTTTTTTCCCAGTAAATTAGGCACATCTGGCATGAAATTCAGAGAAACTTGGGGCAATAGCGTTCGGCTGCATTTTTTATACTGTAGCAACTTTTTAATATGCCACCTTCAAAGGTCATCATCAGAAATTTTTAAGCTGACACCTATTTCACTACTTGCACTCACACCAGCCCCACAATTACATCTACCTTGAAAATAGAAATTAAGAAATTGCATGTAAAAGCTGGCGCAGAATCTTTAGACTTCGATACCAAAACAAGCAATGTCAGAGATGATAAATAGGCCATCGCACCATTTGAAACTGAAATCCAGTGCTCTACCCATTACAGTGCATTCAGTTTTTTACTAACACTAATTACTACCTCACTAGTACCTTACTGGTACTAAACTTTTAACCCTGGCTGGCTGAATTTGCTTTTCAGGATTGGCATGAAATGTTTTCTATAGCCTTGCAGGTATTTTGTTCTCTATTGTATATTAGCTCAGGGTTTATAACTATTCTTTTTAATCACATCTGAAATTCAAGTTCCTGCATTTATGAAAAGATCACAGGGAATGAAAAAATTTGAACAGGTCAAGTGATATGAATATGCATGGACAAATCGTTATCTGTTCTTCTCCTATTCCTTTGGTAAATGGGTAGAGGAGAAACGTGAATCACTTCGCAGCATGGATTCAACCAGCTCCTCTTGGCTCACACATCGAGCAGCCCTCTCTGAAGAAATGTGCACACAGGATTAGGCCAAAACACACTGGGGCTGCTTCCTTTAACTTCTCCGTTTATAGGGGCAAAGACCAAACAGAATTTGGATCCACGTAGAAATTTATCTTGAAGTTGAATTAATGTAAATTAAAGCTGCTGTTTCCCATTTTGCCTCACAGATTTAAGTGGTAAGCATTTTGCACTTTAACCTTTAATGGAACAAAATGCATATAGTAACATTATTTTAAAAAGTTTTCCTGAAACAAATATATAGCTTTGACCTGGGCCTAAATCGTCCATTCTCTTCTACAGAAGAATAAGCTTTCCAGAAAAAAATAACAAAACAAACAAACAACAGTTCTTATAATGCTTTATAAATAGAGGAAAATTAAACACTTCAAAAAACACTTGTCAGTAAAAGGTAACACAAAATAGTATTTCATTTTTCTTGCTGAATCCAAGAGAGAAGTATGGAGAAGAGAAAGTTAATCCACTGGAAGAAAGAAGAAATGGTAACAGCTTTCCAAAAGATCACAGTTGATAAGAAAGTTGTCTGATTCTTAATTTGTTAAGACTGATAAGAAATATAGGATGGCAGAAATGTATTATCCCTGAAATTTCCTAACCAAACTTTCTCCACCTTCCACAAATTCGCTGTTTTCTCTTCCAGACTCAGAAATATGGTGAGTGGGAGCTGGGCACATATTGCAGAACAGTCTTGAATGTGTCTCCAGCATTTCTCCATTCATACCTCTCAGTTCAACAAAGCACTTCATAAGACACACATAAAGCATGGAGAAAATCTTCCTGGAATTAATTCTCCTAAAACCACATGACATCTCCACATCTAAGAACTGCTATGTTTTACAGCACATTCAAATGTGATGCCTGAACAACTACAAACTAGTGGGCTTTGCTATCCCAACTGAATGAAAAAATGATAGAGAAAATGTATCCAAATAATAGTGAATCACTCCAAAGATGCTCCAGTTGGAATAAATAAATGAGCATTGTCTCTGTGAAAAATGCAGAATGAGACTTTAACACATAATTGCCAGCATAGCTTTAAAACTTCTGCAGAAGTACTCTCACAGCATGGGAAATATATTTTGCATGCTAAATAAAAACTGACAAAAGATGTATATGCCCACATTGTCAGCGTGTTCCTTGCTGGCAAAAGCCAGTCTGCTGTCAAACAGATTATGTTCATTTGGCCTTTGGGAATGGCGGCATCTTAGAATTTCAATTTCAAAATATAATTACAAAAAGAAAAAGGAACTCCACAAACATTAAAATGGCTGGAGGAGAAATTCCTTGTATAGAATACTTAATTCAGGTTCAGATTTTTTTATTTGGTGTTTTACTGGAAACCAATGAAGCAGTTAGAGATTGGAACATACAAAATGTAATGCCAGTAGTGCACGGACCTGCTTTCCTCAAAAAACTCAAATATTTCAGTAGAAAAGAGGGCAATCATTGTGCAAGTCAGGGCACAATCTAAAATACCCAACTTTAGCCACAAAGCCACTCCATTGAGAATAGCCACACATCATGGAACACGTTTCCACTCACGTATTATGAAAATATTAGAAAGTGAAGTGTGATGGTTAAAAAAAAGTAATAATAATAAAAAAAGGTTTTCCATATAGCACTTCACTTTTCAGTTTCTCCATCTCGGTGACAACAGGACTACAAGGAATGTTATCTGATAATGCACTAATTTCTTACCTCAGAAAGAAAAGATAAATGTTGAAATACATTTGGAAAATAAAAAAATAAAAAAAATTTTAAAAATAAAATTTAAAAAAAGTAAAAAAACAGATGGCTTTAAGTGAGTAACAGATTCACTTAACCAAACATTTTATTTCCTGTATCTTGAATAATTAACAAAAAAAGTGTTTACCAACAATTATATAACAGCTTTTATAGTAACACAAGGAGGAGAAAAACATTTAGCACTGAGTCTCATAAATAATTCAAAAGGTCTAATTTACCATAATCATGTCTGGCATTTATCTTCAGTAAATAATGTATTAGGCATATACTGTGCACTCTTTCCTACAGTAGCTACTAGAGAGCATTAGGAACAAACCCATCTGTGTTTAGCATTCTGTAAATCAGGCCAGCTCTTGCATGCATAAAATGATTGCTGATGAAGCTATTTACCTATGCAATGGATAGAAATGACATCTTTTAATGTAAAATTAAATAAAAATTATAGAAACTGCAACACAGATGAGGGTTTTTTGTGTACCATAAATATTCATATCTTCCCAACTGAGAAAGCATACCTCTGAAACCATAGGAACCCCTCTAGGAAAAGAAGTTGGGTCTTCCACATTCACTGTGCCATTGACAGATTAATTTGCATAACAGAAAATTAACATCTCAAAAGCCTTCTCTTTGCTAACATTTTCAAGAAATCACCCACCATTACAGTGAAACCACTGCAGTTACCTTGGCACAACAGAAATGGGAGTTCTGGTGTTGTCCAGGCTCAGGGTGCTTTTGTTCGCTTAAAGCACCACTGTCCAAGCTCCTTCCTTCCACACTGACAGCTCCCAATTCCCAGTAAATGGCAGCACACACACAGCCATAGCCAGGTAGTATGGTTTTCCTCTAAGCTTTCAATTATTTGCTAATTTTTGCCTCTTAAATCTGAAATCATTGAAACTCTTCTGAAACTTACATATTTTCTAATAACAGAGAATTTGAATTTGTCACAAACACATCTCCCCAGAATTAAGGAACAGTCCAATGCAACTACAGTCAAACTGATCAACCACACCTGTGCCTTACCTACCTTACTGTAAGAATACAGTACACAATATGTGCATAAAACAAGGATTACTGGTTTTACAGCTATTTTACAGCTCACTTGCCTGTTTGGGGATTTTTTTCAACTTTTTGCAATGTGTTTAACACATAATCAAAATAACATAAGCAGAATCTTTCAAAACACTGGGTATTTTACTTCTTCGTATGGATCTTTAGTGTTGTACATGCCCAGGGCTTTGTAACACAATTCTCACATTCTGGAACATATGCACTCAAATATAAAGTTTTATGTTAATGATTGGAGCGAAATCAAGACCATATTTTCTCAAAGAAATCCAGGACAGTAAGCAGCTAAATTAAGTGATCTAATGTCACACATCTTAACAAGTGCTATCTTTGAGATCTCCAAGAAGCTTACATTAAGCTCACCATGGAGCACATTCAGTAGGATTTTCTGTCATTTTCAAGCACATTTATGTTTATTTGTTTAGATTATCTTTATTCTCTATGCAGGTATAACAAACACCAACACACACCACAGCAACATATTTGTTCACTCACCTCCTAGTCTTATTTCATCATTTCACCATTCAAAAGAAAGGGGTTTAGTTGTAAAAAGTAGTTAGAATGTTTCACTTTAATTACAGCATATCTTCTTGTGTGATCCTTTTGTTAAGACTCACGTCCCAAATAGTAGCACTTTACACATCTCCTGTGAAGTGAACCAGCCTACAAGAACTATTTCAAGAACTGTTGCTTTTTTCACGTTACATCGCTAGACCAACGATCTAAATTAGCTTAAAAAAAAAAATAAAGCCAGTGCAAATTGTCAGAATAATCTTTTCTTTTCTATTTACCTGTTTATTGAGAGACCATGAAAAAGTGAAATACCTGTGCTTTCCAAATGTCTCTCAGTTTCTTCAAAGCTTATGTGCAAACAGGTCACTTTAACGTGACTCAGACTGCGAGGAACAGGGCACCAGAATGTTGCTGAGCAAACCCCCCCATGACACACCAGCAACTCAGCAGAAGGCAAAGCCTCAGAGGCAGCTCAGCAGGATGGAGAAGACCTTCCTTGCACAACCTGTTCCAGTTACAAAAGGGATGCATGAACAAAGATAGCCTGCTACTTATCCTGACGTTCCCTATCCCTGTTTTTCCTGCTGGTCAATGCTGTAAATTTTTGTTTTAACATCAAGGTAATAAAGTTTTGTAGGACCAAAGACAGTCTCCATTAGGTTAAGACCCCAGCTCAAGGAGACCTGGATTCAGCCTGGTTAAATATAAACACAGGAATGTTGGCATGTAATAACCACCAGACACACATTGAAAAAAACCTCCAGCAAATCACTGTTTGAATTGGAAAGAAATTCTAATTATACTTGCTTACTGAAATCTTTAAGTCTCTATAAAGAAACCACAGAAGGATATCTTTAAAATGGAAATATATATCTTCAGCAGTAGAGTAAATAAAGCAAATTATGTGAACCTTCTGTATCTTGTCTGTAATCATGCTGGCATCAAATACTATGTGAGGAGAGCTGCACCTCATTATGAAAGAAGGGCCCTCGAGAGCAGACAGCAGCATATAATTACAGGTGCTCCAAAGACTCTCAGAGCAAAGAGCATAAAGGTAATTTATAGGGATACTGTTGAAGGCAATACTGCTCAGCTGACACTGTGTAATTTAATCACACATAATGCCATAACAAGGCTTTTATCGAAATATCTTTCAGTCATGAATCTCAACCAGCACAAAAATCCCAGTTAGTTGTAAGCAGTTCCTTAACACTTCCTTATTTGATTTCCCTTTAATTATCAATGCCAATCAAGAAGCTGCATCTGAAGCTCAATTACTAAATATCCACAGTGCAGAAAATCATTCCTGTAATGTGCATATTTCATCTGAAGCTACTATTATGAACCAAATAAAACTGCAAATGCCTAAGTTAGTACGTGTGAAACAATACAAACTGCATTTTTCCATCATGGCATTTTATTAAGTCAAAGGCCTATATCCAGCTGCAGCCTCCTGATCAAGAAAGGAATCACTTTCCCAGTAGAAATGCCTACTGTCAGTTTGTCCAGTCCAGATAAAACCTAATTTCACGTGACTTTAGCCCTTATATGGAAACCACATGTACATCCAGGTGTACTTGTTAGGACTAGGAAGGAAATACATAGAAATGTTATTACTACATTAAACCTATTGTTTATTCATCACCTTAATATTACTTTCTGACTTCAGTTTAAGTTGTGTTGTTGTATAACAACAGCTGGTCATAAATAAATGTGGTCTTACTCAGAGTGGCGAGAAAAGTTAACATTTGAACACAAAATTAGTTTTGAAGCCAGAAAATATGTTAAAATGTCATTTTAGCAATTATCACAATATGCTTCCATGCATCTGCAAAGGCTGCTGGAAATTAAGCACATTAACAATTCAGTCAGTAAAATATTTTTTTCATATAACCAGAACTCATCACCAAACAGCTCTGCAGACTGGCACTGCAAAAAAGACTATACATTCTAAATGAGATTGTTTGAGTGTTCCTTTTATCATGAAATCCAATTTTATCTCTGTCTCATTTAATAAAAAATATTTGACAAATATTGTCAACATTTATTATATGTGTGAAATATAAAAAAAAAAAAACCAACCCTGCCTTCTTAGCAAATACAGAGCAGTAAATGAACTTACAGGACTGATGCAGCAGTTTTTAGTTGATATTTTGTGTTAAATGACAGCCTCACACATGCTGCTTGGTTGTTTTAGAAAAGACAACATTTAAATCAGACTGTATTAACAAATCTAATGTGTGCAAAAAACATGCTCAAAACTGGTGACTTCACATAACAAGGGGAGCAGCAAGGACTCAGTGACGTGCTGCTAGATTTGTCAAAAAGGATGAGATACCAAGGAACACAATTTATGAATTAAATGTTTGAGAAATACACACACAGAAACTTTTTAGTTTGGAACATACCTCTTATCTTCTTTGTCAGTTTGATGTATCTAAGTTTTCTGAAATGTTTGACAATAAATTAGCTTTAATAAATGCTCTTATAACCCTGAACTCCTAGAATTTCCATAGCAGAACAGTGTCTGCTAAATTTCCTTATTCATGATTGCAAATCTCAAGCTGTTTGATGCCTTTTTAAAGGCTAATTTTCTGGGGGGAACATTATTATATATAAATTGAGTTCTGATGAAAAAGTATCTACACCAATTTCATGATTTTAGAGTAAATTCTGAAAGTTGGTCAACTACAAGATTCAAAACTAGTGGAGAAAGTAGGTAGAATGCACCAGTTCTCTCTCTTTTAAGCCCATCTCTTCTTTTAAGGGGACTGTCTCACAATTTTTGATGGCTTAGGACTGGCAAAAAGGGAAATTTTTCCTTACTCCTTAGTCAATAGCATAGAAGTAAATGCAATGGACAGGACACCAAGGTCAGTCACGAGCAAGGAACTCAAATGTGGCTTTTCCCTTTCTCACTGTGTGTTTTGAAGTTTCAATTCTTCTTCCTGCTTTGTCAAAAACTGTACACACTTCCCTTCTGAAGATTGCTTGATATTTTGAGGTAAACTTACTGTTTCTCATGCAATTCATTAACACAACATTAATTTATTTGGACTCAATGTAGAGAGCTTCCATTTAAGTTACTGTTTTCATTTATGACAATTCTTCAGACAGCTTGCCATAAGATAAGAAAACCAAACCTAAAAGCCCTTCGGGATTTAATTAATAATTTAAGTCATAATTCTTCTCTTCTTATGGTAACATTATTACCATATGGTGGTTTTAAAATATCTATTTCACTTCAAAGTCTCCCGTTAAATAAAACACTATTTTATTTAGCTATTCATAAAATGGCACAGAAAAGGCAACATCCTAGTTTGCACTTTTCCCCCAAAAGCAAGAGTAAATGCAGTTGGGACTGGAACAGATGCTGTGGTCTAGTGTTACTCAGTGCCGCTGTAATTATATAATTTTAGCAATTAATTCTGATTGAATGTTCTGTGATGATTGTACAGAAAGTGGCCTTGTGCAATTCATTTCCTCTTTGCAGTGAAACATTGAGATGGCAACATTTGCTCTCAGCAGCCTGAAAAAAGGACAAGAAATCCTGAAAACCCTTTAGAATTCAAGTGATAATTTGAAAAGCCCAAGCAAAGTAGCAGACAGGGTTTCCACTCAAATCCTGTTGGAAAAGAGAGAATGGCAGAGTACAGGTCTTTTATGCATCAGGGTAAAAACGAACTTTAGATCTCTGCCACAGCTCAGAGACTTACCTATGAAAATGCAAGAGGATGATGAAGCAGATGAACTGAAGAGTTTAAATCTCACTATTAAGTTTATGTCACCAATAATCTAAATAACTGTATCTGTTTAGTGTTCAAAACATCTGAAATGAATGAGAATTATTCCAGAGATGGGAATCAACACAAAACAATGGCTTTCAAAAGTTAATGTTGGAGTAAAAGACATAAGGCTAAAAGAAATACTATTTTGGAGATTCAGTAATTTTATTAGGAGCTTTCAAATGCATATAGGATCAAACTCATTTTGTATAGTTTCTACTCCAGAGGGAAGTCTCTATGTTCCACAAAAATCAATGATTTCACAGCATTTTCTGAAAAATCTTCAATTTGACTGTGAATTATTTTTTGCAGCCTCAAGTAGAGCGTACACTTTTCATGTTACACATCATTTCTACAATAGATGCTGCTTTGCAGTGGTGCTACACAGCAATAAATTACGTTGAGATCCACTGCCTCTTCAGTTTTGGGGCTTGCTTTTTTTCACTTGCATCAAATTCATCAAGCCACTTCAATTTCAGACAGAAAGTTTCAGGAATTACACTTAGCAGGAATAAGACCCCCAAAAAGTACCTGCCACAGAACTACTTACAGAAACTTATGTGAAAACTGTAAATCAGGATGATGTCTGCCATCCAAGGAAACAATTTTTTAGATACTTCAATCATAGATATTCATTACATAAATGTGCAAAGACTTCTCCTCCTATCAGTGGGAAGACATTCTTCACATATTACACACCATTCCTGTCATTTTCAAGTGTATCCTTTCCATATTCTCATACAATGAGAAACTTTCCAACTCCAGAAACAAGACAATGATCTTAAGGTTAAATATAAAAAAACTTTTTGTGGAATAACATCCAAGCTCACAAGGAAGACAGTGAGAGGCAGCGACAGTCAGTGTGATTCATGTGCTCCCAGAGCATGCGTGGCAAGAACATCCCTCGTCTATCATAACAGCCTTTAGAAGTGTTTCTAAGTTAACCTGGCAACGTTCTCTTCTGGTTGTCATCTCATCAAATGAATGCTCAAGATTATAAAGCTCACAAAACCATATACATGAATGTGAGCATATGTGCATTTCCTCCTCACTGTGGTTTAAGTTCGCAGTCCCCAGTCTACGTTAATTTTGCTTGTAATGATTAATAGCACCACAATAATTGGTGTCCAGTGTCTATTCATCACAGAGGTTCCATTTCTTCGTGGAGTTCCTCTTTATGTAATGAATATGGGACTTTCACATTGTACCTGACAGCTTGATTAATGGTGCTACAGTTAGTTTCTCACACAGTAAGCACAGCATAAGAATTGTAGGTGTCAGTTTGGCCCAATTTCAAGTCGATTTACTGCTCTTCACCATTAACAAAGGGTAAGAGGTGAGAAAGAGGTGTACATACTGTGAAGTGTTCTTTTAAAATTAATTTTCACTGTGCCCATTTCTGCTATTTTAGCTGTAAAGACAAAACACAAAGAAGCTACTGATACCTAATCAGTTGAACAGTTTATTTAGACCAACAGAATACAAGCTATGCTGACTACATAGCAAAGATTTACTATGACAGGTTATGTTTCTAATTTTCTTTTTAGCTGTTTTACAACAAAAAAAATTAATTGAAAGAATAAATAAGAAGGAACTGAAGTGAAATGGCACAACAGCAAACATTCAGCCATGGAACTCCTAACTCATTAAGCCTTTCGTATGCTTCAGCCTTCATAACTTAAAAGTGCAAGTTCATTGTAGATGGAGGCTCCTGCATCTGGAGTTCAGATCTAACTGCATATCCAGTTTTGTCAGTGAATCAAGCACTTCATGGTGTCTTCAAACAGTTTTTCTGATGTAAATTGATTTCTCTGGGCTAAGTAATTAATTGACCTTTCTAAATAATCACACTAACAAATTATTTTATCAAAGAATTTAAAAGTAATTGAACTAACAAATATAATCTACAATGATACAGCAAATTACGTGAGGAACCAACAGGAGGAAACAGTTTGGTGTGGTTGATATTGCTGTCAACTACCTGTTTTATTGTCTTCCTTTTATGTGTTCGGAAGATGCCACATCCAGTTTAAGAGACAAGCACCGTGAATAAATCATTCCTTTAGCCTAGTGTGCAGAGATCAAAGATTACTTCTCCTAGAGTGGTACCAAAACTCACAATACTGAACTGAAGTCACACACTGTATTCAACAAGGAAATGACACACAAAACACACCTATAATGGAAAGCAAAACAGCCAGGTTATACATAAGAGCTCCAATGACACATCTGAAATCGTTTCTGTTCAGCACAGGAAGTTATGCCTAGACTTCACTGCCCTGAAGCCACCACGATTTATGCTGTCACCCTTAATTTGCATAGATGAACAAGGTATGCTTTATGTAGCCTACAATAATCATTATGGACACAAGAATAGTCACATTGGATGAACATAATATGCACTGCTATGGTGTCCAGCAGCAGATGCTTAAATGCTATAAAGAGGAAAGAAGTAGGTGTTAATATGCTCCACATATATTCTCCCAGGCATTAAAAATCTGTGATGTAAGAACTTCAAGATAAAAGTAGCATCTGCATCCACTTAATTTTTAATGCTCTTTGGTAAACCTTTCCTCTGTGCACTTGCTTAATTGCTTTTTGAACTTATTTATACTTTGGCATTTATAATATCCCAGGACAATGAACTGCATAGATTAACTACGTCTAATGAAAAGAGCATCTCCTTTATATCAAAACTTTTAACTGAATTTCATATGATGCTTTTCAACTCCTTTGCTAGAAGAAACTGAATAATTTCTTGATCACTTCTTTCCTGTCATCAGTGATTTTACACAGGTTTCCAACTATCCTTTCTCTGCTTTTCATTTCTTTTGTATGCTGGCCTTAATTTCACCCTGCAAAGGTGTCTTGTACATTTCAGCATATTAAAGATTTGCCTCTACCTTTTCTCATCCTACTGCAACCTTTTTGGGATGGAAAATCAGCCCTGCATATTTTATTCAAGATTTGAGTCCAACATGTATTAATAGCCCAGCACAATAATGGGTTTCATTCTGTTCCATTCCCAGCAATTCTTACTGTTCTCTTTTTCAATTTGGACTTCCACACTGCACAACGCACGATTCTACAGGACCCAGCTGCAGAACCAAACTCGCTGTTCTGCTGTAAAATAGAGATGTTTTTTATAAGAATGCAGAGATCAAGACTGACTGTGTCATTTGTTGAACTGAGCAGTGCTTGTATTACAAAGCCTGCAAGATTCAACTCAGTGTTAGAAGGCAAACACTGAGATTCAGCCAAACACAACTGCAATGTAGCACTCCACTATTCTGGTTTCTCAGCACACTCCGGGACTCTAAGAAACTGTAGCTATATGAATTAGGTCATACTGAATGTGTTAGGATATATTGGTGGATTGCAGATTTTCTGTATTATTCTCCTTTCCAGTTGTAAGGCATATAACCAACTATACATTTAAAATTGCTCCTGGTCACATGAATATTATCCATTTAACTATATTCCTTGAAGGAGTTATTGCTTTCAAGAGTAATCTTAAGCTCACAAAAGAAAACCGCTTGCTTTTTAAATCTTTCAAATTTAAAAATCCACTGTAATATACCATCCTAAGCAAGAGTACTGTTTCAATTCAATTTTTAAATATAAATATGACAGATTTTAAAAATTAGAAGGGACAAAGTAATAGGAAGAGATATTTTTAAGCTCATTTCAAATTCTTTCATCTTTTCATTTACTTACTTGTGCAGCTGATGGAACTCACTCCACAATACCACTCAGTTGCTAGGCCTTATTTCCATTTCTATAGAGGCATATCTTGAATCCAGAAAAAATAGCAAAGGATTTAAAATATTACATAAAATAAGCCTCATTCTTTTCTGCACATGGTCAACATCTGAATGGATCTCACTTCTAGAGCAGACAATAAAGAAGAAATAAGAACCAACTGATGATATGAAGCTGGGACCAGAACAGGACAAAAGCACTATGATTGTGACTGAATACAGAATGTCTGATTTGTGCAAGCACTGCTGTATTTCCATGGTACCACTCAAATTCAATAGCTGATACAGCTAAAGATGTAAGTCTGAAAACAGACAGCAGTCCTGGGTAACTGCTGCTTTAGCTGCACTGGCATGCCAGTAGCATGGACACTTCCCTGCTCTTTGCCAGAGATTACACCTTAGAATTTGAAAAAAAGAAATGAAAACGTTACCTCAAGTGACTAGGAAAAAGGAAAATCAACACATTTTCTTTCTTAAACAAAAACACTTTGGCTTAACAAGGGCAAAAACAAAGTAACAAGCGGTTGTTCTCAGAACTATTGAAATTGTGCAGGGCTTCTCAGAGTTGCAACCTGATGGCCTGGCAAGAGTCCTCAGATGTTTCAGCTGCAACATTCTCTGCACACATACCATTAAATTTAAAAACCTTTTGCCCTAGCAAAGATTTGCCCATTTTAGTCAAACACTGCAAGCTTTATCCTTTTCTGATACACAACACAAAGAACAAAAATAGGATAAAATGGTGTAACTACATTTTGGAGAAGAATAATATTTTGGCACAAATTCCCAAGTGATGCAAGATAAGTCTTAGGAAGTCCTACTAAAGAAGTGCCTTCGAAGCTCTTTCAATCTTGAGGAGAAACCACAGAAATACCACTTTGAAAACTTATCCCTGGCAGAGTTAACTGTACCATACAAAAGGTTGCTTGCATTAGTTTGCCCAACACTATCTGTAATTATTACAATGTTTTTCTCAGATGTCCAAACTATTTAAATTGCTGTGACAACACAGCTCAACCACTGTATCACACACCTTTCTTAAAAATACATAAATATTTTCAGAAAGAATAGATTCCATTGGCAAGTGAAGAAAACCAACAAACAGGATAATCCAAACGCACAGCCTGGATTGCGCCCTGCAATTTCAAGCTACATTTCCTGTATTCTGCAGATATCCATCTTCAATGCCAGCAGCACAGTCACATTTCCTTGGGTTCACCAATAACTGTTAAGTGAAAACCTCTTTTCCTCCTGTAATGCCTGTCCTGGAAGGGCCCTGACTTCATGGCAAGTAGGAATCCCGAGGGGTAAAGATTTTCTGAGCAACAGTCATTTCCTTTTTACAACAAAACCCACTTTATAGTGGACCCATAACTCTCACCAGAATGGGGGCTGGGGAGGGGCAATTTTTAGAAATCCCAACCCTGTGCTTCAAAATCAGTTTTCTTCCCATAATATTCTACATAAAATATTCTCTAAATTTAGTCCCTCTGCTCCTTGAAAAAACTTAAACCACTAACTTGATCTATAATGTACCCAATACTAGGCCTAGAGCACACCAAAAGCTTCTTTCCAGAGAGGGCAAAACAGTAACAACTCCCAGATCTTCTTGGGGGGCTTCTCAGCCCCCTGGACCATTAGGCTATTCTGTGGGGACAGAATGTATTCAGAAACAACAAAAAAAATTGCTTTACAGAAATGGAATGTTATCCATTAGAGACGACTTTTCAGGAGAATGACATTTTGTGAAAAGTTGGAGTTTAGTTATTAGTGATGACAGACCCTTCTGTATACTCAAAAATGTGAAATATAGTGTCAACTATCTATGGTGAAAGAAAACTTTATGGCCCGGTAAAAAAGACAGCAAACAAATATGGCTAAGCCTGGCTCTGCAAACACAACTGATTTGAAAAGCCTCTCCCCAGTTTTGAGCCAGGCGAAATGAGCTGAAACCCCATGCTACTTCCCCAGAACGGATCCTACCAGGCTGCTTTTAAGTTTAATCCCTTTTGAAGACTATGGCAGAGAACAGAAGAAAGGCTCTGCTTTATGCTTTTCAAACACCTTCCCTCAATTTTCAGAAAGTACTTTATAAACATTAATGTGTTCATATCTACAAAACAGATAAGGAAAAAATTTAATAACCCTAAATAAATAACTTTTACAAAATCCTTCCAGCTGAAGCTGGTGTCCGCTAACTGCAATCACTGCCATAACGCCAGCCAAGAGATTTTCTATTTTGCTGTCTCAAGACAGAATACCTAAGGACAAGAAGTAGCCAAGAAAGTGCATTCTCATGAGGGGAGAGAAATAGTGGATGGGGATGTAGCACAATACTTGAACCTCTTATATCACATTTCCTGCTCCTCCAAAACAGAGAAACATAAAATCCCGCTGCCCTTCAAACATTACTTTTTTCTCACATATTGAAAGACTGTAAGCTCAGAGTTACTATTCCATTATGCAGTTATTCCAGTACAGTTATATACCCTGTAACTGAAAGACTCACATGATCATGAGTTTCAGGACTCATGAATTTAAATTATGTGAAAGACATTACACAGTTTGACAGAAATTAAACTGCAAATAGAGAAAACACAAGACCTGTTAAAGTCAAAATTTTAATTTAAAACCAAAATAATCATAACTACAAATTTAAATTTTGTTTCAAAATAGTAACCTCTAGATTGAAATAAAAACCTCAAAATGTTACTTTGAAGAGGTAAGTGTAAAATAATTAAAATTATACATAGTAAAACACTTCTTTTAATGCAAAGCCTATCTGGTTTGAAGAGTTCCCCTTTTCAATTGTCAGCCATATTAAGAAATCAATTATCTTATCAGAATTCCCCATCATGCTTTGAATCAATAGGCATATCAGGTGCACATAACTCTAAGTCATTCTTTCCTAAGAAAATTCTGAAGATTGATAATGATGATGGTAAATTCTTCCTGTGCCCACAACTAAGCAACATACATGAGAGTCAATAATCTTTTTCCTAACAGCCTAATGAATTCAGTAAACATTTAATTTTCAGAAACCAAGCTACAATACTATGATAAATAAAGAGAATGGTGAGTGTGTGGGGGGATGTCCACTTGCTAACTAAACCCCAAAGTATCTTGGTGTGTGTGAGGATGAGGGAAAAAAGTGGGGAAGATGGTCCTTCAAGCTCCCAAATCGTATGATATTACCATTTACTTTGTTTTCTACATAACAGGTGATCTAAACTAATACTTGAGCTGGCATTGTCTCCTTTCTGTTGTTAATGACAATTACTGAATCCAGGCACTGCATTTTCAAGGAATAACGCTTGGCATCAGGATATTTTTCATTTTTTATTCACTGGTTTTCAAGGTTAACCGCTAATAACCCAGAATAAGTTAAATAACACACTTTAGATTAATGGTATTGAGTGCAAAGTATAACAATTTAATGCTGCAATCCTTCACACGATATATGGGTGAACAAACATGATAAAAGAATCCTGCCAGTGGTCCTTGAGACACACAGACACACATGGTACCAAGAAATGACTTTTCCAACCTTGGGCTTGTCCTTTGGAATAAAAGATGGTCGGTACAGGCTCTATTCATGCACAGAACTTGTGTTCAGCTCTACACTTCAGATCATTCATGCAGTAGTTAACAGAGATGGCAATCAAGTGTACTACCCTCAGCGGCACAGCAAGCACCTACTGCACCTTTTTTTTTTTTATGATTAGCTGAGCACGCTGTTTCAGTAATTCAAACCAAATAACATTTTGCTCAAGCAAATTCTGAGTTTGACAGGAAATTCAAAAGCCTGATGCAAAGAAGTCATATGATTTCTACTCACTTTACTTCTGGAAGTCCACAAATGCCTCAAAAATGCTGTCATGCCAAAACAGCGTGACAAAGTCCCATTTTCAGCCACCCATGAGCTTCCCTTCTCTATTAAGTTTATCTTATCTATTGAATGCAGTAAGCCAGAACCACGTCAAAGCAGACATTTCAAGAACTCTACATCATGAATTACCCCAGCTCTCTCTGAAGAGTGAGAAGCTACACAAGCCTAAAGAATCTGCCCGATTAACATTCCACTTAGGATGATCTTGCTCCATTTTGCAACTGTGATGTATTTGAGCTATTTATATCAAGCAGCTCATTCACTAGCATATACATTACTAGCAGATACTTGTTTTCCTTCTTGTTTCATTACTATTTTTTAGTGAGATTGCTGGTAGCAGCACACTGTGAGATCCTGCTGAGAACACCCACATGCTCGCTGTTCTATACAGTTGCTTCTGTAAAACACGTAGACTTGCCTAAAATTCAGCTCAGGAAATAAATGTTAACAAGTTGTCATTCTTAATTCTTGCCTTCAAGGAGATCTTAGAACATGGACTTGACAGCTCTCTAGTTATGCTACACTGAGATCCCTTTATGTAATATCACTTATTACTATTAGAACCTTTAACCAAAAAGGACAAAATAAGCATAATTTCTCTTTCCTGGGATATTGAAAGCAAATCTCCTTATGCTCATACTTCTTCCAAATATGCAGAAATAGCTCTGTAAAAAGAGGCCAATAAGAAGATTTGTGTATGTATTTTTATCATTGCATAATAAGTATCATTCTACAAAGGCATTTTTAGTGAAGGAGCTGGTATAGACTAACTAGAGATTTTAAAAGTCACTCTCTGGCTGATTCCACACTTCACATGGAAATATCTGGAGAATGACCAAAAACTCTTCACTCTATTTCTGCTCATGATGCCACCACAGGAATGGGATGAGCTCCCCAGCTGAGCCGGGTGAACTGCAACACTGTGATTTGCTAATGGCTGCGATCTACAAGTAAAACTAATGAACATAATGAAACTACACATATTCCCTGCTATTCACTGCGTAAGTAATGGAAGTAATTACTTTCAATTTCTGGTCACTGCTAGCACAACATACAGGTCCTTGAAGATTGTAGACTCATTCTTATGCTGCATCAGCCTCACAGAGGAACGTGGGCACATTATCATTTGAAGAGGCCTAACAATGGTCGGGGGATATATTCAACTGCTACTTGTATATCTAATAGGCACATTGTACAGCATCAATAGATGAAATTGTTCACATGCTTTTCTGTGAATACAAATATACTACTAGCTAGAATGTCAAACAAATTAGAGCTGAAATAACACTCGATACACAGAAAAATGAATAGGAAGGACATGAACCACTCACAGAATAAAATGGACAAAGTAATAGAATTTGTAAATGTAAATCTGCATAGTGAGCATTATACTTAAAGCCTCTAAAATTACTGGCAGCTGGGAGCACTACAGCATAAGTTTGCTTAGCTCCCCAGCAGCAGCAGCAAAGCACTACACTGCTGTTCATGAACTCCTCTGTAGACTCAGAACCAGCACCAATGGCATCTGGAGGGATAATGCAGAGCCCTCTTCAGCTGAAGGGTATCTTGGTTTGATGCAGGATTGGAGTAGAATTCTTTGAAGCTTTCAAAAGGGCCCAGAAATTCCTGAAAGAAAAGTGACTAATAAACACCACAGAAGTGATCAAAGACATTGCTGGCTTTGTGGTTGACATAGCTTTATATGAGAGGATATGACAACTCTAAGTGGTTTACAGCAGAATTGTCTGCAGCAGCAAATTAAGATCCAATATGAAAGAAGTCTGCAGGGAAAAAGAGATTACATAGTCAGAATCAGACCGAGTGATACGTCACCACATGTGTTCTGATTTGTACAAACCCAGACCCAAACCTCATAGGAAGTCTAACATCCCCCCTCCTCTTGTACTTCCCTTTTCTATTGACCATGCCCTGTAATAACAATTCTTGCTCTTACAGAAAAAAAATTGAAATAAATAGATCTCCATCTATTGCCTCTCACCATTCTGCATTTACTACTAATAGCTGTAAGTTATATAAATATGATGGCTAATATCGGGTTTATTTCAGACTGAAATTTGTTGCTTCTTATCTGAACCCAGACTGCTCTCTGTACCCAAGCCATAAACCTCCAAGGCTTAGCACTTGGTCATGAAGATACATCCTAGGAAGTTTGTATTGAATTAATCTATGGAAGGAGGGTGAAGATTTCAGTCTACCATGCAGAGAGTTTTCAGTAAGAAAAGATTTTTCTTCATATCACTCAGTGTGGGAAAGAGTGTTGAATGTCTGAATCTTCAGTTATAAAACTCCTAAATATAACAGTGGAGCAGGACACAAAACTATCAGAGAAGATAATTCAGGGGAAACTAAGGCTGTAAAATTTGGAGTTTAGATTTGAGTAACAGAAGTAAAATGTAAAAGCATTAGGTAACGAATACAAGTTGGGTTTCCTCCTTTTGTATTCTACCTTTTTCAGCAAACAGATTTGAGGATAAAGGCAATTGGTGGCAAGAAAAATCGATCCATAATTTTGTACAAATCAGAACACATGTACATGTTCAATAATCACTTAATCTGAAAAACAGGTGCTTTTCCAGATGAGATATTTGAGACACAATCACTGCATCCCCTTGATAGGGGGATGTCTAGTAGTAGTGGCTGTCTTGCAAAACCGCTTCCCCAGGACATGGTTAAACCAATGATCAAATAACTTATTTTAAAAATGGGTTTGGCCTACAAAGTTCTAATAGCTAAGATGCATCAGGGTTTAGGGATCCAGACATTTGGTTCAGCCTCAGGTATATGTTCTGTGAAATACTCTGACCAGCCAGAAGTTTTTAGTCCAGTAACAAAAAGGAAAAAATTTCCAAGTCATATACAAGCATGCTAAAATAAACCCTGGGTTCTAATCTGGAAAATAAAAGGCCAATGTATAAAAGTCAATGCTATTCAAAAGCCGGATCTGAATGGAAACTTTATCTTTGAAATGAGAAGCTTATCTACTTCATCCCTTCATAGTTTGCTCTCTAGATCGTAAGATGATGCACTAGCATTACAAACTTAGTTAATCAGTCTTTAGGATGCAAAATTATAGCTGATGCCTCCCTCTGAAGGACAACAAATCTAACCCTGCACAAATCTTTAAAATACATCAAAAAGGACTCCCTGCTATACCTTCTTAGGGTCTTACTCATGCTGCCATCCTGTGACAAAAAACAGTAAACGCAGTAAGAAAATGGCACAGAAAAATCCCAGACCATTATCAAAATACTTCTGAAATTCCTTCCCATTTCTTAAGCTTAGAGGAAAGTCTTGCATTAAACATAAAACTTCAAAATACAACGCCTTAAAGGTCTGTGTAATTGCTTTACCATTTTCAGTGAAAAACTGACTCTTCTCCTAATCTCTATTACAGAAATTGTCACAAAAAGGAAGAAAAACTACTAAATAGGTCAAGCTAATAAAAGCTTATTATGGATCCAGTATGATTTTTTTTTGTCTGCTCTAACAGTGTAACAGGTAACATTTCCTTGAAACACCTTGCCTTGTGGCAGAATGTCAGGAGATTAAAATGCTTCTCCTGACTTGATGAAATAAAGTACCCATAACACATGAAATGAGATGGAACTGGAAAATCCCCATGTTAGGCTGAGCACTCCTGAGGACAGAAGCATACAAAGAGTTACTGCAAGTCAAAGCTTAACTGAATATTCTCAAGGTGTTTTAATTATTCCTAATGGTAATAAATCCCAGAAAGATAAGAGAGTTTCATGAGATTTGGGTTGGTTTTTTCTGTGTTGACCACATTTATTGTGTGAAACAGGACAATAAATTTAAAAAAAACATATATCATAGATACAAGATGTTTTGACAACTGCAGGAATGCTGAAGGGTTTCTTTTTAAAAGTTGAGAATAAGATAGATTAGCTACAAATTCTGGCTTGCATATGGCACTGGTTAAAGAGAACCTTCTGAAGGGTGGAATCATTTGCCTGAAAATTTGCATCCTCTTAGGAGGAGGAGGAGGGCAAATTATCCTCAGCAACCCAAACAGATTAATAAAATGATAGAAAATTAAATCTTGATCAGTCTGTACAAAGTGGTATTTTGCCTGTTTGCAATTATTTTAATTTGCTTGTTAATAACTATCTATTGCTTATTATTCCACCCAGATGAGAAAGGCTCAGTTGAAAAACACACAAGAGAGTGGAACCTGAATACAGGAACTTTTCAGGCAGCTCATCCACAAAGAAGCAGGGCTGGAGTGGGTGGGGGGAGGAGGGGTTTGTCATTAATTTGATTCCTGGTAGGAAGGCTTAAACTTAATGAAGTCCAGGTAAGGATCTGCTCATAGACAAAGCGCGGTCTGCATTGAGAGCTGCACCCCAGTGATTCATTGCTGGAACTATTAGCCACTACAACTAAGATTCCCGGTGTGACTTAAACCCTCTGGCTCTTTTGCAGTTCAACTTTTAGTATCAGCCAACTAACTAAAAGCCAACTGCTTACAAGGAAATACATTTTCCTTTGGTGAGAGGGGGAAAAAAAAAAGGACTGAACTATGCCTAGACAAAGGGATAAACAACTATTGTTTTATTGTGCTGCCATTCCCAGTTCCAGAACAGGAAAGCTGAGGAAAAGAGCACCCAAGCAACACTGATCTTCAGAAACACGTTTGTCTACATGTCTGGCAGCACACATCAAAAAATATGGGATTTGTCATTAAAAAAATCCCCCTTTGATTAAAACTTTAATCTTAATTTTATTGAAGTTTTAATCAAGAATTACTTCCCTTTGAGCAGTTGCTTTCTATTCTGTTTCAAAAGCCTTTTTGGCAAAGACTCCTCAGAAGGCAGCTCAGCAGATTTTGGGGCAAGACATGGTCACCATGATACACCTGCCTCTACACCTGCTCCCAGGCCAACCTGCAAACTCCTCCATTTCCAGCTCTTTTCTTTTCCACTCTTTTTCCTCTGAGGTCAGCTACACCCCCAACCTTAGCAATAAGATGATTCCACAAGTCAAGTTTCCTCAACAGTTTTCTAGTTTACCTTGGATTTGTTTAACCACACCAAAAAAATTGAGAGCTTTTTATACACCTATATTTTCCCCCCACACCCCCCGAAAAAATACACTAGTGATTGTTTTTAGGATTTTGATTTTTTTGTGCTCTTTACTCCTGAGCACCTGACATAGCAGCAGCTCTGGGCTATGCAGTTCCCTAGACAGTAGCCAAGAACTACTAAAATACCACTTCTACATGGGACTGGATGTACATGGTTTAAGTACCAAATTGCTACTTCATCCAACAGCTTATCAAACTTTGCGAAAAAAAAAAAACCAACAAACCTCAAACAAAAGAAACACACACCAAGAAATAACTAAGTAAAGCTAAGATCTCATTCAGAGCATGCTCTGGGCAAATCAGACGTCCTTGGTGTTGCTTATTTTTTAACTCCCATTCTTTTTCTTTTTCATTTACAAGTATGCAACAACTTTATGGTAAGGAAGTTGCAAAGGATATTTTTATATGCAAAGGATTTTTTTCTTTGAAAAGTCAAGAATCCAGACAATATCTTACCAAAAAAAATACAATTAATTCCTGCTCTTGAGACTTGGCTTGTTTAGGATTCACAATTTCTCCAAATTTCAGAAAACCAGAGTAAGGGAGGGTTTTTTCATGCCTGGACAAACACCACCTGCAATACCACATCTTGCTGCAGTGCTTGGGTATTTTTATCTCTGCACAGGTAGAGCAATCCTTGAATGTATAATGAATACATGGCAGGGGGGGAATCTCTACAGGTGTTTTTTTCCTTATCAGAATTTTTGTTGTTCTCCCGGATAACCATGTTATGAAAAATAAAAAAGCTTACCCTGTTAACCTTATCCAGACTTGGAATCATAGCACAACTCTATTATATGATTTTCAAGGACTATTTAGACAGAATAAATGAAAAATAGACAGCACAGTAGGCAATTCATTAGTGATAAATGTCACCATCTCAGACAATACGGTGTATTCAAATGGTTCTATATCTTTTTTTACCTAACCTCATAATGCTTCATACAGCCACATAATACAGTCAAATGTAAAACAAGATTTTCTGAGATTTTGGAGAGTTTTGTTTTTTAAGGATGGCATATGGTTATGTATATATACATATATAAATATATATATATAACGTATCTTGTAAAATCTATCAACATCATTGAGAGAAAAGTTAAGATGGAACAGGTAAATAGTCCTAAAAATAGAATTTTAAACATGTAATCAAAAAAGAGGCATAAAACTCCACAAATGCTACTGTTATCCTTTTCTAGAACAGTAGTTAGCCTGCAGTTGTAAAATCCTATAAACAGTGTCTCTCTCTTTAAATGAAGGTGGTTGCCATTAAAAAACAGCCAACTGGATCGGTTTCTTCCTGCAACTACAGCAAACCATGACCTTGAGCTGTTTCATGCACAATGAACAAGCAGAGAATAATTTACACTTTCCAAACGAAATCACATTCTACAACTAAGAAGTTCTAGACCAAATGCAGTCAAAACCAAGGGGTATTTAAGAGGCTGAATGACACTGGCAGAGACAGAGAGGCCCATGTTAACAAGTGATAGGGCAAAAGGAAACAGCCTCAAGTTGCACCAGGGGAGGTTTAGATTGGATATTAGGAAATATTTCATCCCTAAAAGGGTGGTCAAGCCTTGGCACAGGCTGCCCAGGGAAGTGGTGGAGTCACTATTCCGGTAGGGATTTGAAAACCGTGTAGGTGTGGGCACTTGGGGACATGGGTTAGTGGTGGACTGGGCAGGGCTGGATTAGCAGCTGGACTCCATGAGCTTAAAGGTCTTTTTCAACCTACATGATTCTATGATTTTATGTACATCGAGGTTAGCTTTTGTATTTCTTCAGAGACAGGTATTGGTATATTTCCAAGAGCTGAGAAGGTGCTAACAGCTTTGCTATGTGTATATGTATATTAAAACTTAAAGTTAATACACAGGAGTAAATCTGAAAACAGGATTAAATAAACTGTATTATGAAAAAGGCAATTATCAAATAATATCAGACGTCTGAAACAAGGACAGAGGATTTATGAGGGGAAGGAAATTAAATGTATCAGAAAGGAGAATAGAAATAAATGCTTAAGGCAAAAGATACGTTGAATATCAAGCCACTCATTAAAAAACAAAAAAAAGCAATTCATTCTACGTGATGCAAGGACAGAGAAGAGTTGGTGTCACAGAAGGATTGCCATCTCCTGTTGCAGGCCATGAACAGAAGAATTAAGAAGTGCGTATTTTGAAATCAGTAAGTGAGAGAATCTTATTTTATTGTTCCCCTAAAAGAAATAGGATTCTGTTCCAGTCACTTTTCCTTTTAGGTAATTAAACAAGGAAACAAAAGCCATCTTTCAGTTCTAACCTCCTACCCACCAAGGAGAAAAAGTAGAAATCGGCAAAGTACATGCACTTTTGCAGTAAAATAAATTACAGCTTGACTTAATGTGAAGCCATCAAGAAGATTTATAATTACTCTTCATATTTAAACCATAACATTTTTCTAATCTGAAGGACATTGCCCCCTCAAACATTCTCCACCTCTTTTCCAAGAGAATACGGTTTCATTACAGATATCAGTCTCATTACTGTGTATGACTATTGTGAATATAAAAGAAAACCACCAGATTGCCGATCCAATTCTTTTGTAATTTATACAATAGTCAGCATTCCAAGAACTGGTTTAAAGGCTTGCAAGGCAGCACACAGCCACAGTAGATACAGACCTGCTCATATATTCTAGATATATGCGGAATTTTTTTTTCTCCCTTAACTACCTGCCAGTCAACAGCAATTCTTTTCTTCGCTTTTCTTCTTTACATGATTTCTCATCAGCAGTGATGGTTTTAGCCCTAGACCCTCAATAGAGAATCTGCTATTCTTTGACAATAACTGAGCAACACAACACTTTAGGCAAGAACTATTCATTAAAAGCTACCAAAAAACAACCTTACTTGAGGCACAAGACCGCTGCAGAGGTGCCTCTCACATCAACAAGCGAAGTGACTCCCATCTGCGTTTCCCTCAATCGACCCTGAACTGTTGTGCATTCAAATGTTATGGTAATTAGTTTACTTTCAAATGAGACTGAAATAATAACATTAATCCTGCACACACCTTGTTTTCATTCAAGCTCCTAAGCCTTTGGAAGCAGATACTATAAATGCCATATAGATGGTTTTTTCTCTTGCCAGCATTGCTATATATGCAAAGTTACAGATAATTGACCTGTTCAACCAATTAGATCAATCATTCATCCCTACCTGCTTGTGATATTTGATCCCATCTTATTAAAAAAAAAACCCAACTTAAAAAACAAAGAGCACCACACCTATTAAAACACACGCCACAGATGCAAATTTTGCACAGAAGTTGCCATTAAAACTTTTTTAAACTGCAGACAGAAAGCAGAACTTTCCACATCTTTATACACATGGAAGAAGACATTCGAGAACTGAATTGCATAAGGTTAATCACCAGGTTAGGGGCAAACTAGAACTGTAGGCTTTTTGAAGGTTTTGAAAGCAGGAGTATTATTTAATTCAGCTTAATGGCTGCACTAGACAATGAACATATCAACATCCAGCCAAGATGGGAAAGAATCATCTCTACCAACATACAGTTGCTAAAACGTGTTGAAAAATTTGCTGTGAGTGAAGTTCAAGCAGTGCAAGCCACAGTACAGTCTGTCTGGATTTCTTGTCCTTTCAGCCACATCAGAAAACCCTAGGCTTTGACTAGACTCTGGAGAGGAAGATACTCAACAGGCAGAGAAGATTTGTGTGAAGAATGGGAATTCTGTACTTTTCAAGACATTACTATTTAGGTTGTGCATTTTACTGAAGATTCTTGAGAAGAGCTGAGTTAGCAGCTGGTTTTGTCTGACAAATTATGTTCAGAATAATTAGAGCTTTCAGTAATTCAACTCCTGTATATTTATAAACCAAGATAAATAAGCAGCATGCAATCAGATAAATATGGTCTACATGAATAATACTATACGCTAACGTTTGAATTATTCCAACACATAAGTATAGGTCCCAATTCCTCTTATGATGCTGTGTTCTGCCATCCTTCTTCAGACAAAATTCCCTAGACATCTTGCAATGCTGAGGAAGTTCTACTGAACAAATATATATCTACATTAATAACGTGCTTAAGGTGGACTGGACAGGAGCAGTGCCAATTTATGGAGGGAGCTGAGCTATATTCCTATTACACTGGAGTTGTACAGAATAAAGCACTTTGGCAAAGCAAACCCACAAATTTTTTAAACTGTTTAAGCATTCCAATTTTAAGCTTCTGAGAAGCAAAATACGAAAGTCAGAATTATGTCATTACTAAACTCAGTTCAATTTCAGATGCCTTTTCTGAATTCAAATTTACATTTCTTAGCATAATTTCTTCTTATTTTTAGTTCTTGGCTAAAGTTTTAAATCATGTGGTATTCATGCACTTCAAAAATAGTAAGCTTGACCTTCTATGACTTATATATTTTTAATATGAATGTTATTTATTTAATAGATTTGTCAAAAATAATCACCAGAATACAGATATTGCCTGAATTTCATACAAATGTATTTATTTTCCAACTGAATTAAAATACAGAGAAAGAAATCATATTCTTCAGTCATTCTGCTTCTTTCCTCCCAATGCGTTCCAGTCCTCTTCATTTTACTACCTTTATGTGTCCCTGTTCTCACCCTTAGCTGTTTTTTGAGCCTGCAGTAGCTTCCTGATGCTGGTTCCTTTCTGCAAAACTTGCCTCCCCCTCCATGACAGAATTTCCATTTGGTTTTGGAGGGAATTCTGTCCCCCCCACTCCACTTCCTGCACATGCCATCCAAGGTAGAACAAAGTATATCAGCTGTTACTGGGGAAATAACCACCCTCTCTTTCCAATGACATTCACAATGTATAAAGTGCACCAACAGATCCCAATCTGTTCATTCTTCCTTTTAAGGGTTCATACATCATAATTTAATGAAAAGATTTTAAGAACAACAGCTGTATTTGCATAACCTTCCCCCATTCTTAGGTATAAAAGTATTACTAAGCTATTACTCATTTTATTTCTTCATCATTTTCTCAGGTGACCAGATCCTTATGCAGCATTATGATTATAGCCACTAAAGGAACAGAAAAATAACGTTAATGGCAAAAATTTCGAAAGGAAAAAAGCAAAGGCTATAAACAAGTGGGAGTAAAGAGAAGGACAGAGCGACAAAGAACGCATGAAAATAAATTTCTATGGTAATTGAAATGTAGACATAAATAATCAGATAGTCATAAAATGATAAATAAATTTGCTTGATTCCCAATTTTGCTGCATTTAACAATTGTAAATTTGACTCTAATGAGAGTCTTACTGGTTGGGTCTTACTTGGAAGAAAACCAGAATAGGTTAGAAAAAGTCTGAAGGATCTAGACAGGAAATAGTGCAGAACTGTAGCAATGTGGAAAATGGATAATAAGAAAGTACCACCAGCATGGAAAAAATTATAAGGAAAAGAAGAAAAGGTTTGCAAATTTGCAAATTACTTTCTGATATCAGCAGAGCATATCACCTTGTATTCAAAGCACAGGAGGGATTCATCCTCTGGCAAAAAAGGGTTCAATTTGACTTGCCAGTGCAATGCCGTTTGGAGATTTATTGCCAGCTACAGACACCAAATATCAACAACAGGAATAAGCAAGTTTCTATTCATTTTGTAGTTATTCAGGACTGTTACAGGAAACCATTCATCTTTTCAGTAGTGGAAGAAGTTATATTTAAACAGCGCGTTAAAATTAATGCTTTGTAGCTCTCAGAGCTGATCCATTCCATTCCACATCCCTCTATCTCCATATCCATATGCGAGGGTGTTCTTCACCAGCTAATTCTCTCTATATGCTAAACTCTCTACAATAAAGTGTTGCTCCTAATTCCAACTAATCTCAAATTTTTAAAATTTAAGGGGAAAAGGAAGTATTTCTAGGCCCATCTTACACAGACAATTATGAAAAGATGCCTCAGGTTGGGGAGAAGGGGGAGTTCCTCTTGCTGTTTTCATTTTCAATTTCAGGTTTCTGGCACTCTGCATGAAATCCTGCCACCACTGCATGCACCAGATTTGTCTGTGTGACACTACAGGTTAAAGTAGCATTGTGCTTAAGGACTGCACTGAGTTTTGGCCACCACAATTACAGGACTTGAGTAGACCATCAATAAATAGTTATCACAGCCCCAGGATAAAAACCAGATATATCTATACATAGAAAATTAGTTGACTAACAGAAATTCTCCAGTTTTCTTTCGTTCACACTCTTCTCCCTCCCAGAGGTTTCATGGGAAATTTCAGGGGGATGCCAGAATTCATCCCTACTTTTAATGCAAACCTGCATTGCAGTTCATAATGAGAGTGTACAACTGAAATGTGAAGTGGTTTTTTGTTTCATGCCATCTGTAATATCTTTCTTGTTGTACTTTGATGAAGAAATGGCAGAAAACATTATAAAAGGCACAATGTGCGTAGGGGGTAATAAATCTGCTGGATGCAGATAGTCAATGGCTGCAAGTCATAATCTAAAGCTTTGCTCTTAGCCTCCTACCAGTTTTCATTATCAGAGAAAATTGCTATTAATGTAATACGATAGCATCATGTCCAAACAGCTCGGCACTCATACATTTCATACAGCTGTCAGAAGATGATAGACATTTAGCTTCAAGGTAAAGCCAAACTTTGAATGTTCCTGCTTTTTATCTCTGAAGCTTTGTTACTTTAGAAGATAATTATCTAATTTTGTGACCAATGATGTGTTCCCAACACATCAAATTTTAATACCCATACTACGTAGATTTTTGTGTGTGTGTGTGTGTTTTGAAAGTTAGCAATTTTAGATAGCTTGACACAAAATCTTCAAAGTATATTGAATAGCTAAATATTAAAATGGGACCTGGAGGAACAATAGGAACACTGCATGCTGGGGCCCTGACCAGAGTTTTCATGATGCACTCCAAATTGAATTTTCACAGTTCTTTTACCTAACAGGCTACAGATATTATGACTGCATAATTTTGATTCCCGCTTTTTAGGAAAGCGGGTCAAATCCTTGTTTGTGTATAAAAGCAGAAAGAATCCCTTGACAGCTGCTGTAGAATAAAGTAAAAACAGACAATAAGACATAAAACCTTCCCCCAGCTGACAGACTACTTCTGTAAAATATCAAGTTCACTTAAGATACTGGGGGTGATAAAGATAGTAAAAGAAATGGCTAATAAAGCAACTGGGAGTTAAATGGCTTGTCTTAGCCCTAGATTAGAAAATAAATTCCTGTGTTACCATGACAAATTAAAAAGTCTTCTCCTATTCATGCAATCAGCTAAGTGGAAATTACTCTTGAGACTTCATAATTGTGAAAACAGTTACATATTCCTATTGTGAGTGGTAAAAAGTCCACCTGAATACCAAACAGCAGAGAGCTCAGTTTAAGAGTCTATAAAGCTACAGAGAACTATTTTAAAATAATAGGTCAGAAAAAGTGTTGAGACCTGATGAAGCAACTAAAAAATGCCATAATGTAGTCTAGGACTGGGGCCTTAGAGTTGCCTGCCATGACAAAGTTTTGTGCCTTCCCATGCCTTCCAGGAGATTATGATAAATATGAACGATGTTTATGAAGGTAGAAGTGACACTAAGCAGTCAAATCAAAATGGGAAGTTCCAGCTCAAGAAACTTCTTGTCCAGACAAGAGACAAGCATTGGAACCAAAGAGGCTGTGGAACTGCTGTCCTTGAAGGTTTTGAAGATCAGACTCAAAAACCCAAGAAATCTGCACTGATTTTAACTTCGACCCCACTTTGAACAGGAATCGGAGTTAAAAGACCTTCTAAATCCTGTTCCAGAATTAATTATTCCATGAGTCCAGAAATAATGAAAAACAGAGTTCCACAGTGGAAGACAGGAAGACTTTGTGTAGAGGGGATGGCGAGTATTGGTTTCCAGAACCAGTTTTGTGGAGTCATTAGTGTCAAACACAAAAGTCTCAATTCTTAGAGTACAATTAAAATTTTTTAGTTCAGTATCACTATATTCAGAGCAACACTTAGCAAAGGAAATCTACTCAACTTGCACATTGTAGAGGAATGGTGTTAATAGGACATATAATCCATCACCTGCGCAAAATTCAGGGAAGCCTGTCAAATCCACGTTTTGAGAGCACCAAGGAAAAACAGTTTATGAGATTATTAGAAGCTCTTCCACCCTTTCCTAAAAACTAAGAGTAACGCCTCAAGGAAATTACTGTCAGTCACAGATACGAGAAACTTAACTAATCAGCAATCAAAAGTGTCCGCACAGTAAACCCTGATATTCTGAATGAATTATACACACACACACATCTCACATTATACCCCCATCTTATGATGTATGTTAGGCCACCTTATGATTTGGTTTGTTAATGGACCTGAGAACAACTTTTCCCTTCATATTTTACTTCCTTAACTTTGGTGCTCTAAGAACTCATCTAGTTTGAAGGATAAATAGCAATAACTATCTCTAAGTGCCTCCTGTACTATAAAATTATTTACACAAAACATTTGGCATCAGGCTCAGAAGAAAACATTTCTCTCTAGAAAATATGCCCATTTAAAAAACAGAAAGATTAAAATAAAAGATAAATAAGGTTGTTCAGAAAGAGACAAGGAGAGAAACAAAGACAACAATAAAATATGTCAAGGTAAGAAAAGTAAAAGCAAAACACACGAGTAGGAGCAGGTACTTTGACAAAGAAAACACCTTCTAAGATTTTATAATTTTTTTATCACCTTAGTGAAATGCATTGGTTTAACTCTTTACAGTTTTTTCAGGAATCTTGAAAGAAAAAATGGTTAGAAGAAATCACCTGTCAAACTCTCTTTTGATGAAGAATCACTACAAGAGCCTTTAGGCTTTTAAGACTCTGTCCAACCAACCAGACTCCACCTAAAGAAGCGAAACTTCAGTGCAAGTAATGCTTCAGGAAAATTCTTCTCCAGAATAACAACAGTGAAGAACAAACTTTAACAAGTATCAACAATTGTTGATAACAAAGCAAGAGAACCTGTGGCAGGTACATAAGGAATAAACCAAGAGTTTACATCTGATCATTTCCTTCTTTCTCACTGGGACATCCCAGGGTCTTACAACCCCACTGAAGTTCCATGACGTACTTCACAGTTACATACAACATAAGAACACGTTGGAACACCTTGAAAAGCTCACCCTGCTGGTATCTTATCACGTGCTTGTTGGACCTGAAGCCCAACAAGAGCTGATGTGAGCAGTCTCCAACTTTTTCCAACAAGTTTAGTCTATTATAGTTGACATATTTATTCCTCTATATTAAAATGGTATTTTAATAAGATCATTTTTTTGTGTGCTTAAAAGGAGGGGAAAACCAGCAAGTCTTAATCCAGCCTGGCTACCCTGTACAGCAATGACAACTGTGTTTATAACCTGTTCCTGCTCTGAAAATTGAAGGACACCCCAGCTATGCCTTAAGGAGATATAGACACAAAGATTAATAGTGCATAGATACAGGCATCAAAGAAGAAATGCAATTACTGTTATTGATGATAGTCCAAAATGAGGGATGTAGCTCATCTTCCTAACATAAGGCAGTTCAACAAAGTCTACATAATGGCCAGGAACCTGTTCTGAACAGTCAACTTGCAAGAGTTCCACACTGTTCCAGGGTTTTCTCTCAGTGAAAAAAAAAAAAAAAAAAAAAAAAAAAAAAAAAAAAAAAAAAAAAAAAGATAGTAGGAAAAGATTAATTCTTGTGTTTAAAGACCAGTTCTTGTTCATCTACCATGGATATAGAGAACAAATTTATATTGTCCTATTTTTGTTATGCTGGATGCAGCATCCATACACTCCTACGTGAAGAATTGTTTGAGCAATCACAATCCCCTCATGTCTTATATCGTCTTTAAAACCAGTGCACTGGTTATCATTTATTACACGGGTAGCTTCACCTGGAAAATCCTGGGAGACCTGAGGGCAGGATATTTTCAGAAATTATCTGTCTCTGGACTTAATCACTTCTGGAAAGGCTACCAAGACCCTTATCAACTTCTTTCCAATTATGATTTTTAAAGAGTGTTTTTGCAAAGACTTCCTTTTTAAATACAAATCTTGCTATTATTTGAAGATACACTCCAAGAAAGTACTTCAGCTTTACACAAATTAACTTGGTGGATGATAAACAGAGTCATAAAAACATCCATGTAACATTGCAAAAACATTATATGTAAAAAAAAGCAAAATGGAACTTCACAAGAACAACGTATTAATTATTGTATTTCATTAAAACCTGTCAGTGAAGCTTCTACGGAAACTAAAATACCAGCTACCCTATCAATACATAATTTGTGTTGTAAAATATGCTAGCACTTATTGTCAGCAACAAAAAACTGTCCCCTACAGAACAGTAATGACATTTGAAAGTGTGGAATATTGATCAGCAGCTGCTTAAGAGTGAATCACCACTACGATACAGCATCTATTCATGCTCTACATACCTTCGCTGGCAAGATAATTTGCATGGAGAGCAGCTCCTTTAACCTTGAAACGTAAGCATTTTCCAATACAGGATGTGAAAACAAACAACCATAAATGCATTAAGCAAGGGAATTAGCATTCTCTTCCTTTCAAGATCTGATGTTTTCCAGTTGGATTGTCTGCTCAGTAATTTCCATATTAAAAGACATTACTGAAAGTGTAATGCACATATCATGAACTTACTTAAAGCCACCTCATATTCCTCTTACATACTAACAGTAGAACTTTTTTACTTTCAATAATACAAGCAAGAGGGTCACATTCTGCTTGGAAAGCCCAGAAAGACACAGAACATACTGCAAAATAGAGAGTGCTGATGGAAGAAAAACATTAATTCAGCATGGCTTTCCTTTAGACCAAGTGAAAGCTAAAACATGATGTTTGAAATTCAAGCTGATTTGACTACATTTTAAAAATATTACCAACACCAAAAAATTATTACTCCTGCCATAACATTCAAGCAGGAAAGGAGAGCACAAATCACAGATCATTCAAGATGCAGTTCAAACTTCACTGAAGAGAAAGAAAATTTTCCAATACCTCCAGGAAAGGCAGAACTTTATTACAAAGAAGAAAGCCAAGATATTTTTTGTTACGGCGAAAGAGAGAAGAAAGTATCCAAAGTTTGATAAGACTAATCTTTTCCTCTACAGATCAACACGCTATCTGAAAATTAGCATGGAACCTGGAAGGTTTTCCCACCAAATACATTAGTAGCAAAGCAATGTGCTTGATTTTTTTTTATTCTTGAATAAAGTTAAAATATCTATCCAGAAGAATTTACATCTTTATGTCTGCAGATAACATTAAATTCTTTAAAACACACTGAAATGCTCTCTACATAGTTTTTCATGGAGAATGACCTTGTCATTCATGCAGCCCAAAGATCTGTAGCAATTAAAGGGGATGGAGATTCAAGCTCTGCAAGTTCCAAAACATCGTTTGCATTAATCATCAGAATTACACTGGTTTAAGATTCTCAGGTGTGTATTTCTTTTATTTTCTAAGGTTTGATTTTAAGTCAGTGGTAGGAGACACATTTTACATAAACCAGACTTCAGGAGTCCAAATTATAGTGAATTAACTCTGAATACAGTTTTTGGTAAGCTCTACAGCATTTACTTGGCTGGTGGCATTTTGAATTTGGGCTTTGGGGTGTGTCAGGTTTGGTTGGTGGAGAGAAGGGGTTGTTGCTGTTGATTTGGATTTTTTGCAGAGGGTGGTGGTATTTCTTTTGATGGGTTTTGTTGGGGTTTTTTTTTTTTATTTACAGCCATATGTCTCTAGATTTTATTGATAATTTTCCCCTATTTTTGATAGGGAAAAAAATCAGTATTATTTTTGCAGTTTTATAATTGCTCAGCTGGCAGAAGTTTAAACTGATATCCAGAAAGTCAGTCCATGTCTATCCTTTAACCTGCAGGTCTCAGTCCTACTTGACCCTTCCTTCAAAGCAGTAGTTGCAGTGTCTCAAGCAAAGAAACAGCCTATAAAAACCAAAACCAACATAAGGCTGATTAAAAGAAAGGCAATTAATGTCAAGATGATTAGACTAAACTTGCCGAAGAATTTAAGTCACTATTATACAATTTAAACTAAAGATAGATGTACTGTATGAATCAGATCCACCAGCTGAATGCTAATTGATCTAAATCACCCCGTTAATATCAGTTTTTTACTGACATTTCCACAGTTGCAAGAAATTACCAAGATACAGCACCCCATTCTAGTCAGGGAGATAAAATGTAATTCTGCATCTTTAAAAACAGGAATGCTCTCCTGACGGAAAAACCTGCTCTGAGTAAACAATGATTTGAGAACTCCCAACACAATGAAGGATTTGTTGAAAGGAGCAGGCAGATGCAGACTCCAAACTGCTTCAGACCAAGGCAGGCAGTGCTTACATAACACTGAGGGCTCCAGCAGACAACTTACATAAGGGAAATCTCAGGGAGCCTTAAACAAGCTTCTTGTCAGGAACAAACCTTTGTGGAACGACCAAGAAATTAAGGGCATTTTCACCTGGAAACCATTCCTACATTTGCAATAAAATAAGACTGACTATTCAGGAGCAAATGAAGAATTATCAAAGCTTAGAATATTTTTTTTAAAAAGAGTAGTCTCATCAAAAGGAACCTGAGAAAGCATAGACCACACTGCACTTTCACACAGACGCTGCACTGATTTAAGAAGAGCTTTAATTTCTAACAACAGCATTCCCCAAAGCCTGTTCTCCAAAACTCTAACTGCAGCAGCTGAAGTGAATATGTTCCTGGCACCTAAGCCTTGCTTTGCATCCCATATTTGAAGCCTGGCTTTGCCAGTGGGCCACACGCTCACATTCAGTACAGGACCCACAAAACACAGAGGGTTTACGAAAGAAAAAAATCTAAAATGTCAAGATTCAAATAAGGCAGATGCCTTTTGACAGTCTAAGGAAAAAAATCAGCACCTAAGAGAGAATTAAAATCTGAGTCAATTGTTAGGCCCCAGTAGTACTTGCTAAGTAGGTGAAGAGTATGAACATCTCTACAGAATCAAGGAGCCTCTCCTAATCTATATGACAACTGTAAAACCTCCAGAAACCAGACAAAATAGGAATAATACTGTCCTATTTGCTTCTGGATGTTTTCTTCTATACTTAATGGTCTTCCATCTCTTTGAAAGCAAGGATTAGAACACTTATAAGTGCTAATTTTGCTTAAAACCTCATCATAATTTCCAGAATTATTTACTGAGCTATTATTTTCCAAGCAATTTGAAGCATCTGTAATTCATCTGAAGTCAGTTTTGGGAAAAGTCATATCTCAGATACTTCTAGGAGGCATAATGAAATACTTGGATAAGATTACCATAATGACATAAAATAATGAAACATTCAAATAAGATATGGGAAGTAGTGGGCTTTTTTTAAAACAAATACTTCCAAAAAGCAACAGAAATGTTCTTACACATCTTTTACAAACTCAAGAAGACACCAGTGCTGGTCACCCATTTGATGTTCACAGCACAGCAAGACCTTAAAAATCACAATAACTCTATCAATATTCACAACTACTACATGGCAAAAAATTTCTTTACTGAGTATCTCACATGAATTAATTTGCTCAATGAAATTTTAGTGTGGGTCAAATGACTCAATGTGCAAAACACTTGGGCAGTAGAGACTGTCAATCACACCTCAACTCTGAGCGCATCCCTTTGAAAGCAGCACTCACTGTGTGTGCTGACAAAATGAATCAAGTAACCTTTACATTAATTTTTCATTTAGCAAGCCTATATTAAGCTAAATGGCACTCCAAAGCAGTTGACAGTTGAGGAATCTATACTGTCCAGATCCATAATCATACCCACATTTTATATCTTCACTTGTTTAAGGATGCGTAATTCATAATCAGGGAATGTGGGCTCCTCCAGTAATATCAGAAGTCTCACTGCTTCTAAAAGTGGAATCTTGACTTTAAAATGACATGGATTCTGATCACCCAGAGCTCACAGTAAATACCAAATATATTCTTGATTCCTGGCTAGTGGGGAGGGAGGAGGTGGGGAAAAAAGGCATTTGTACTTAGAGCCCTCCTGTGCTATCACCTCCTTAACTGTTGTGACAACCTCTGTCACTGACTTTGCATGTCGAAAATACTTGCAGATCTTGAAGTTTGGTATGTTTCTATTCACACAAGCTTACGAAAGAAGTATACTTTATAACAAAACAAAAAAATACATGCTAAAGTCATCTGTCATCCAGGCTCATTTGCCACAATCAACACCAGGATATAGCAAGCTTAAATGGACAGAGACATTTTGGAATTCTAAATAAAAGAAAAAGCAACAGACATCTTATAAAAACTACTGTAACTAGAAGGAAAAAAAAAAAGAAAAAAACAATAGAATATGTGACAGAGGAATAAAAATGCTCTAAATACCTGTCAAACCTGCGTTTTGCCTTTTCTCTTTCATTCAATAATGAAATATCATAATGTAAGCAAGAAAGAAAAACAAAATAGCTTGGAAAGAAGATACACTGTCCACTTTCAAAAACAGGAGCACAGACTGGTTTGTGAAACAGAAAGGATGCTGATGAAAAGGTAAAATGAATAGCTTCCAATTACCTACAATTATAACAACCAATAGGAAGCAATCTTGCTACTTCAGAGGGAAAAAAAACATTACAGAAGGGCTGACAGCAGCATCTACTATGAGGAAGAGAAGGAGGATTAAGGATTCCATACTGATTCTTTGTGGATTTTAGCATGATTGCCAAACACGGTACATTCCATATTCCTCAAGCAAATGCTGGGCTCAGTACTGGGTAGGTTTCATTTCTAAAGCCATTTTTGCGCAAAAATGGCTGCGCATGGAACAGCTCCAAAGTCAAATAAAGATACTTGTTTGTTATAGCCCAATAAAAAAAATAAAGCTTTTTAATAATACTTGATTGCAAACCAATCAAAACTGAAAGCTCCATCTGCTTTATGAATTTAAGGTGTTCATTGAAAACAGTGACAATGTAAGACTACACAGTCTTTAAAGAATGTGAGCTGGAAGCATAATAAATATTGAGCATCCAGATTTTCATAATAAAATTAAAGTTTGCCCAACATATTGCAGTGAAGCCATTTGAAGGCCTTAAAAGGCAGTAAGAGACCGCAAATATTTTTGTTCTTAATAGCTCTGTATTTTCACTTAATGAAATTCGTGTTTTACAGTCCTGGGTATACAAATCTGAAAAGACAAGCTGCTAAAGAACTCATATGTCTTTAGTAATTACTAAAGCCAGTTGCTTTCATTTTAAAGGATAGCACAAGCTTTTTATTTCAGCTGCTACACGTACTGTTATATAATTTCACACGTATATAAGCCTTTCGAAATAAATGCTACAAGCTCAAGGAATAATTTCCTTCACAATCAGACAAAAAATAAAATTAGTGTTACTCAGAACTAAAAATCATGTCTACAAAAAATCAGCAGAAATTTAATATATGGGTTGAGTGTTTTTAATCAGTGAATGTCTCAATGTTTTTCCATTTACATATTGTATTTTGAGAATCACATGTTAAATGCCCCAAAATAGCAGTCTCAATCTAACATATTCCTCTTAGTCTCTCTTTTTTTTTGCAACTGTTGTAAAAATAAACTGTCCACAATACAGAAGTTTACTATAGGTTGCTTATTTAAATTAAACAGAGTCTTTGATATATACCTAATACTCAAATCTGCTTTTTCATTACCCTCTGCCCCAATTATGTAGACTTATACCAATTTCTCAAGTTTTTGCTATACTTCACTACCTTATTACCCAGCTGTGCAGCTGAGCAAGAAGATAACCACATTCATTCCTCTTATCTGTAATGATGTAATACATCTCAGCACTGGGTTGAGATGATTGGGGGAATAATGGGATTGTAAAATCTGCAGAGATGACAAACAACAGTGCAGCCGCCTTCTCCTGATACAGTGCATTGTGTACATACAGCCCAGGGTGAAAATAATACAATACGCACTAATTCTGCCCCATGAATGAAGTTAACGTGTTTCATAAGAAACAGCTGTTTCTGCACAGAAACATCATCCTCATCACAATGCAGCAACCAGATTAAGCACCCGCAACCTGGGCTGAAGCCTAGGCTACAAGAAATAAATGTTGGAGTTTACTTTCCAGTGAAAAAGAAAGTCATCCAAACAGAAAAATATCAGGTTAAGCAAGGACTCTACAAATAGTGCAGTGCAATGCAAAGAGTCATCAGGGACCAGTATGCAATACAAAAATAGATCTTGGACAAAAGCACGTACAGCACTGCTTTCCTGTTCATTTAAAAAATTAAATCTGCCTCCATTTTCTCTGTTAAAACCTTCCTTATTACAACCAAAGAAATCCTTACCTTCTGTAGGAGCTGGGAACCTGAGTATTTGGCTGCAATAGATTTGATCTCTCCACCAAATGCTGAGGCCCAGAGCTTTACTCTGTGAAGAAAAAAAAAAGAGACAGGAAGAAATGTAATACACATGTCATAGCAAGCAACAGAGACTGTAACAGCTTCAGCTGCACTCGGAAGGATCCGAGGAATTTTGCATTAGAGAGCTCACTAAGGAACCTAAGCACAGCAAAAGATCAGTGAAGCTGTACAAGTATAGGCACAAGCTAGATCCCGTGCTAAGGTAAGGCCTCTGATAGGAAACTACCAACCTGCACCATTAAAATTTAAGGAATTAATTTGTACAGAAACATGCTTTGGCACAACATGACATATATCCATTGAAAGGAAAACAGCAGGTAAAATGGCAAAACAGTTTTGAACGATAAATGCCCACATGAGAAAGAGTTAACAGCATCAATTTCAGTAAATACAAGCACTTAAAACTCAGTGGCCACATACTCCACCAACACATGCTCCTACAATAAAATCAAAGTTGTGCCAAGTGCCTTGGAGACAGCCACTTTAAACACAACTGACAGAGGAGCAAAGGTGCCCTGGAACAGTCAAATATCTGCAATACAAAAACAGGAGAACTTGAGCAGCCAAGTTCTCATCCTTGAACATGGTCCTGAGAGGAATAGCATGAAAGCACTTACACAGACAAGGGGATCTGCTGCTCCGATCCAACCACATCCACTAAGGCTGTGTTAAAAGCTGTCCAGAAGATAAAGAAAAAACCCCCAACAGCCCGAAGAAGATTCAGGTTCTCTGGCATTGTGCCTCTCTGTTCCTGGAAAGGCTTGGGGAAATTCAAGTGAAGCTGAGTTCAGCAGCAGTGGGATTTTGCTTCTAAAAGCTTCTTTTCCCCCACTCTTACCCCCTTCCACTAGAAGGGGACACCGGAACACTGGAAAAGAAAAATTCACAGCTCCATCCTCATTCCTCCAAAGAACGACCCTCTCTGTGTAATGGAAGGAGCGGACCAGAAGCGAAGCTCTAATGACTTGAAAACTGTTGTGTCCCTGGTAACAGCAAAGCGTTTTCCAGCACTACTGCAGCCACTTGCATGTAGTTCTTTACAACTCCGCAGTCAGCAGTGTGCTGAAGTTACTTCAGTGACCTACTGCTGCTCCAAAGTGCCCTCAGCAGCAAGAAAGCAGACTATTGATTCCAACTGGGGAGGCTGTCTTCTTGCAATTACTGCTCACTTTGCAAATGGAAAGCTGCCTAGAGTTCTCCTTTCCCTCGCCGGTAACCTCCAGCCTTCATCCCGGATCAAGCCAGCCAGTGCATTGGTTCAGTGGAGCAGGAGCAGCAGCCTTTTAACGGGATAGCGCCAGGACAGAGAGGCAGGCACAGGAGGAGCTGGACCAGAGGGAGGGTACGGCAAAAGCACAGAAAGTCTGCAGGAGCTGAAAGTGTAGTTGAGCCCTTCCAGGAAGGCGAGAAGAGAGCGCTGCACATTGCCGGGGGCTGAGCTAGGGAGGGCTCGGCAGGGCTGGCAGGGGCGGGGGCGGGGGGCCGTGCACACCCACCGGAGACCGATTCAGGCAGGGCAGCGCTGCATGGCAAGCGTCTGTCTGTCACACAGCCCGGCGAGGCGAAGGCTGCTCGGAGCCGGGCGCTGCGCGGAGCCGGGAGCACACCGGCAGCATCCCGGCAGCATCCCGGCAGCATCCCGGCAGCATCCCGGCAGCATCCCGGCAGCATCCCGGCCGCGGCGCCGCACCAGCGCGGGCGGGCGGAGGCAGCGGAGCGGCGCCCCTGCCCAGCCAGCAGCGCCAGCCGCGGCGGCTTCCCGGAGCGAGCCCCGGCTTTCGGGCAGTTCCATGTTTCCACATTTAACTGAGTCGCAAGGAGCACGTCCTTGTGCATAAAGGCACGGGTTGCTGCTTCCTCCCACGCCGGAGCACTGCAGCAAGTCACTCTCTGAGAGCTCGGGACCAGCAAAGGCTTATGAATGAAAAGAAATGCAGCATAAGTAAATCAATGCGGGCTGACTCCAGCCTATGAATAAATTATTAATTTGTGCTCATAGAAGAATCCTCTTCATATAGCAAATATAGGATTACAAGCTCCTCCACTGAGAGAGCAGCGTGCGGAGCAGGAGGGATTGGTCCAGGTATTTTTGTTGTTGTTCCATTTTAAAATCTACCCTCCCTCCTTTTGCTTTTATTCCTATCCCTCTGCTTTTTTCTCACCTTCTTCTCCACTAAATGCACATACTTAAAATAGCAACTGAACTTTAATGTAAATAAGTATGGCAAGACCATGATCTGAGCATGGGCTGAGTCATCCTTGCATCCTACAATATAGCTCCAGTGTCCGCTCCAGAATTCTAGTTTCTTCCCTCTGTAGTTAGAATTAACACCTTAAAATATTAACTCTGCCTTTGTACACTGTTCTTATCTTAACGTTTTCTGTCTTGAAGCTCGAGATGTAGTACCTGTATTTCTCTCCACATTAACATCTCTAAGAGCACTGAACAGTTTGCTTTAAATATCAAAATCTCTATTCAATACCTGGCTGACAAAAGCTTTCTGCTTTCTCAGAAGAAACGAGAAGTTTAAAGATAGACTAACAGGGGAACTATGTAGAACAGAGTAGCACAGCACCCTGCGACTTTCACCACCCACCAGCCATCCCCACCAGGAACAGTAAATAGATCACATTTCTCTCTGTACTAATACCTACGTATGAAGGCAATAAAGAAAAAATTCTTAAAAGGAACATTTATTTTGTATATTACTGAACCATTCTGAAAGTCCTGTTATCTGTGCTGTTACNGGCCGTGCACACCCACCGGAGACCGATTCAGGCAGGGCAGCGCTGCATGGCAAGCGTCTGTCTGTCACACAGCCCGGCGAGGCGAAGGCTGCTCGGAGCCGGGCGCTGCGCGGAGCCGGGAGCACACCGGCAGCATCCCGGCAGCATCCCGGCAGCATCCCGGCAGCATCCCGGCAGCATCCCGGCAGCATCCCGGCCGCGGCGCCGCACCAGCGCGGGCGGGCGGAGGCAGCGGAGCGGCGCCCCTGCCCAGCCAGCAGCGCCAGCCGCGGCGGCTTCCCGGAGCGAGCCCCGGCTTTCGGGCAGTTCCATGTTTCCACATTTAACTGAGTCGCAAGGAGCACGTCCTTGTGCATAAAGGCACGGGTTGCTGCTTCCTCCCACGCCGGAGCACTGCAGCAAGTCACTCTCTGAGAGCTCGGGACCAGCAAAGGCTTATGAATGAAAAGAAATGCAGCATAAGTAAATCAATGCGGGCTGACTCCAGCCTATGAATAAATTATTAATTTGTGCTCATAGAAGAATCCTCTTCATATAGCAAATATAGGATTACAAGCTCCTCCACTGAGAGAGCAGCGTGCGGAGCAGGAGGGATTGGTCCAGGTATTTTTGTTGTTGTTCCATTTTAAAATCTACCCTCCCTCCTTTTGCTTTTATTCCTATCCCTCTGCTTTTTTCTCACCTTCTTCTCCACTAAATGCACATACTTAAAATAGCAACTGAACTTTAATGTAAATAAGTATGGCAAGACCATGATCTGAGCATGGGCTGAGTCATCCTTGCATCCTACAATATAGCTCCAGTGTCCGCTCCAGAATTCTAGTTTCTTCCCTCTGTAGTTAGAATTAACACCTTAAAATATTAACTCTGCCTTTGTACACTGTTCTTATCTTAACGTTTTCTGTCTTGAAGCTCGAGATGTAGTACCTGTATTTCTCTCCACATTAACATCTCTAAGAGCACTGAACAGTTTGCTTTAAATATCAAAATCTCTATTCAATACCTGGCTGACAAAAGCTTTCTGCTTTCTCAGAAGAAACGAGAAGTTTAAAGATAGACTAACAGGGGAACTATGTAGAACAGAGTAGCACAGCACCCTGCGACTTTCACCACCCACCAGCCATCCCCACCAGGAACAGTAAATAGATCACATTTCTCTCTGTACTAATACCTACGTATGAAGGCAATAAAGAAAAAATTCTTAAAAGGAACATTTATTTTGTATATTACTGAACCATTCTGAAAGTCCTGTTATCTGTGCTGTTACTGTGGATTTCCTAAGCAGTGTTTTAAACATGCTGCCATGTCACCAGGTGTTCAGCTTACCTACAGGCAGAAATGTAAAAATGCACATGGCTGACTAACAGTGTATAATCAATTATGTGCTCCTTTGAACATATTACGTAAACAATAGTATCTTTCCAAAGCCAGGAATGAAACAGAAATGGATGATTGTCTCAATACTTATGCTGTTTACTTCTTTTTACACACTAAACACTGTCAGGCAGTAAATTCGTAAGCTCATTTTGTGAAATTCAAACAGTTCTTACATTAACCAAAATCCTTATCTGCTTCAAGCCAACACCAAGCACTGGTAATAAGTAACAGTTACCTTCATATTTCAAACCATTAGTGAAAGCTCAAGAAAGTTTTTGAAAGCACACACAATATGCCTGTGTTCAAGAGGCCAGCAAAATTTAACATAGATTTAACCCACCACTAATTATTGGCAAGAAAAGATTATAAAGTCACTCATCAAACCTCGACTTTGTTTACATTTATCATACATTCAATACTGTATCAGATCTAGAGTTTATGCTTCTGGTGTGTCCAAAACTGGACACTCACATTTGTTTAAATACATGAATTGTATTTGTACTATTGCTAGCCTAAGAAACCAAATTCACTTGGAAAAGAAATTTTTGCTTCAAAGAACAAGCTCCTTTTGTGTTAACAAACAGCTGTGTACACCATAGCACAGAGTGCTTCCAGCAGCTCTCATTGGTGCACCCTGGGTCTGTCCGTGCAGGAAATCAGCTCCTCCCGACAGTTCAGTGAATGGACAGCAAGCCTGAAGCATAACACACAAACCACTACAGGTGACACCACAGTCTGTCTGCAGCTGTGTCCTGGCCTGACCACTACTGACTGTTCCTGGTATGCAGATCACTGCAGTCTTGACACCGGATTCAAAATTCATGTTAGCATTTCTCCCATGCTGTTCCCATAAGGATGCAGAAACTTTCCCTAAGTGGGTTTGCATAAGGAAGGATCAAGGAAAACATAGGAAAAAAAAAGTGGCAAGTTCTGCTGAAGGATTTAATCCTTTTTGGTGGGGATAGAGCAATGTGTTTCATTATTTGCTACAGCCTTGTGATGTCCTGGAGCAAAGGCAGAAGAAAGCCAAGTTTCAAAGAAGCATAGTAATGAATTTATCTTTTGCAAGTAATGTGGCATTTCTATCATGTCCTTATGCTGTTATAGACAACTGCTGAATCTGGAATAATTCCTGGTCCCACTAGAAAAGTGTATGCACAAATAAGTGACCAGAGAAGGAAAGCATTTATGCACATAGCAAATACACATTCTGAAACCAAAGTGCATCTCAGCAGAAAGGGCAGGTAAGTTCCTTACATGCCACCGGGCTCTGAAGTACAGCTCCCCATACAAGTGTATTCAGTTGCATCTCCCTGCTCCTGGCCTCCCATTTTCAAGAGGTAAAAAATGGCAACTAATTTTCTGCTGTGTCCTTGATGATCAAGCACAATGGGGCATTTCAGTATCTCACAAAAAATGAAAGAAGCTGTTTTCCCCATGAAAGCAGAAATAAAACTAGGATATGTGAATCAAATTTTGTAATAGAAAGTCACAGGGGCAGAGAAACATGGTGAATCCCCCAAAGGTTTTTCAGAGGACCACATTCAAGAAAATAACCAAGGGATTGGAGGAAAAACAAAAAACAATCTAACCAACCCACAAAAAAAACAAACTAAAAATCCAGGTCAAGGGCAAAGGGTAATATGAGATATGACACAAAGGCTGAAGCAGAGACTACAGACTAAGGCAAAGTGCCATATATAAATACACATAATAACTACCTGATGAATTAATCCCATTGTTCTTTTCTTCTACCTGCAGGTGTATTTACACTTATGAAAGGGTGCAGAAACAGGATCACATTTGCATCATCAGAGCGTACTTTGAGGTCTCTGATCAGACACATATCAGACCCTAATAAAAGTCAATCGAGAGGCATACAGAGAAGAGAACATATGGTGCAGGGGAGAAGGGTAGGAGGAAATGATATAATTAACACAAATGTTTATTGTATTTCTTTTTTCAGATGCTTATCTACAATGAGTTCTAAACAGAAGTAATAAATGCAGAAGGCTGAAGTACTAAAAGAGTTGCTGAAGATGTAAGCCACCTCCACTGGAAATTAATATTTTAAAAAGAATATAAGAAAGGAAATACATCAGTTTATCTATACTCCACATATATTAGAAGATTCAGATACTGCAAAAATAGAAAAGCTGTAACTACTCTGCATGATGTGGTGTTAATACTTGCTTTGTACTACATTCCTCTGCAATTCTAAATACTAAGATTATAATCCTCAGATGTGTTCTCCACAATGAGGTTTTTTTTGATTTAACAGACTAAATTGTCCATTTTCACCCTTGTTTGATATACTTCCTTTAAAAAATTCTCTCTTAAATAAAGGCAGTGGGAGAATAAAAAGGGAAAAAGTGAAAGGATATAGTCTCATCTCATACAGTAAACAATTTAATATAATGTCCCATGGTGAAAATCCTTTAACAACTCTATGCAACTTTCCCTTACTTCTGTGCAAGCATAATGTTTCACACACACTTATATGTGGAAAATAGAAACAGGAGAAGCAGAAGGATAACAAAAGTTATCTCAGCTCTGCAAAGCTTGAGACTGTCAGATGAAAAGCAAAATTTGAAGGTTCTGAATTTATTCTTTGGAAACAACCCAGCGGTGGAAGCACTCATCAAGTAGCGTTTGCCTGCTGTGAGAACACAGGCTCACTTGTTTCAAGTGATCTGTACATCTGAGGAAGAGCAGGAGACTGCACATGAGGCCTGTTCTGGAGAGGCTGAACATGTATTCCTGGAATTTTGTGGAGGTCTCACGTGTATAAATCTAAGTGTTCCACTGGTGTGGGAATGCCAAGTTATTGACAGATTCCAACGCACTTACAACAAAGATTGAGGTCAAGTAGCATTACTCACTGGCTTAAATGAACAGTTTCACATAATGGGCATGAGTTAGTGTTTTGGAGAAATAAAAATGCTGCGGAAATTCTGAACCACATCAGTATTTTTAATATACAACTTTACAATATTATCATCTTGTTTGTGTATATTATTCAGGTCAAATCAAGCACTAGTATTTCATCCATGAGAGCATTAAGGGCATACACAACCCATGTTTACATATAATCAATCATTTACACGACTAGAAATACAAATCTCTAAAGATTTTTAAAAATACTAATATACAATCCTAATTAGTATGTTGGGAGTACAGCATTTTAGGTTACTGTCACGTTATCTTTAGCACACTTCAACACCCAATAAACCTCACAGTTTGCCATAACCCCCCAAGGAACGCGTGGTTAATTTAGCTTCCACAAAGCCTAAGATCAGCTGGCTTTTGAATCTCCACAAGGAGTTAAAATGCAAAAGAGCAAAGCATTATCACATCCCAGCCTATGAGAGCTCACACTGCTTGGCAAGCTAGAATGCTTTAAGCTAATTATGTTTATAGCTACCCAAATCCAATTTCAGCAGTCCACTGTAGCTCTAGTCTGTTACTGCCATTTTACATAAGCTTCATTTATTTTGAATTTTCAACTATTAAGACAAAGTCTGCCTTTGGTTTCTTTCAAGTGTTTCATGCTGGGAAATGAACTCTTCTCTAAGCAAATAAACTATTTTTTTACTCCCAAAGCTGGTGCTAGGTTGTAAATGTTAATGCTTTCAATACATTCAAAATACCTGCAAACTGAAGATAGGACTTAAAAATGAGAAACTGTAATTAAGAGCTCTGATATAATGGAAGAGTACTATGGAAACAAACCTATCTAGCATTTGTTCTCTGACAATTAAAAAAAAAAGAAAACTAGAGGTCACAATGTATTTAAGTGTGAATTTATTACTGTCTACACTCTAGAATGAACTCCTGGTCATATCTAAAATGGCCTGTGAACGTTTCCCCCCAAACCTTACAAATTCCTCAGAGCCACTTGAAGGGGCCCTTGTTGCAGCCCAAAGTGCAGACTTCAAGGGTTGGGAAATGTATTGCCTTCACTTCAGACCGTGGCAGGGTTGGTGACACGAACACTGGCTGCCAAAAATTATGTACTCAAGGGGGGAGGGAGGAGCAATGGTCCTGAGCAGCCACAGTCAAAGGAGCATCTTTTGCAGCAGGAGATGAAGTGACACCCACAGACCCACTGCCATCAGGGAGGTCAAGGTTCCAATCACTCAGCTGAAAGCAACCTGCAAACTTTAGACTGGCATTCAATTATTTTCAAAATAACATCCTTATTGCCAAGTGGAAAACATAACATGGCTTTTGATCCAAGGAACAGTGCCATGCCAAATAATTACATAAAGCCATAAGGTACTTCAGAGGCCCATAATTCTGTCACTCTCCAATTAATTCCTGCATCACAAGTATGAATTTTGTGGTGGGAATGTGACTTTTATGAAGTCTTGACTAAACTGCCAGTTTCTTGATCTGATATTCACCACAGTGCTGCTTCTTGATGTTACAGAAAATGAATTTGTATAATTCCATGGCAGCAGTTGCTAACCTGTGATCCACCTCTGCTCTATCACTTTATTGAGCCTTTTTCATTTATTGTGAACATTGACTGATCCTGAAAATCAAAGTTATCTCAAATTAGAAATAATATGTATTAAAAAGTAACACATTGTGGTAATGAATTCCATTAAATTGTTGCATAAGGAAAAATAATGTACATCAACAGAATAAAGTGTCTTGTGAGGTTATTAGACTTACATATCTGATCACAATTGCAGAGAAAGGCCACCAGGAACTATGAAAAGGCAAACAGGTTTCAATAAGGTCTAAAATAATACTAGGAAGCACTAAGTAAATTTCTTAACTCTTCAGAGTTTGAAACTGATTTAACTTCAAGAAGAGTGTAAGCAAGTCATTATTTGTCTTAAGGTCACAATAGCAACTTGATAAAACCTACTTAAGAGCTGCTGGTTTATGCAAATCAAGTTTCACTTCTTAAGTGCTGACTGTCACCTTAGGTGAGAACTAAATTTAAAATTGCATTTTTTCCCATCAGTGCAAGTGCCTACTTGTTCTGGTGAGCTTTAGTTGAAACCTGGCTGCTGCAGACAGGTGAAACCATCTATTATTAGGGCAATTCTATAATACTTGAAAGTGGAAAAGTGGGTTTGGGCATAGTGAATGATTCCAACATCACGCAAAACACCCTATCACAGGAAAAACTCCAAAACAACAAGAGAGTTTTTCATTCTGGGGTTTCAAATTCTGGCTTGTGTATAGTGCTCAAATCCTACTTCTACTTTAATAATATAAATTAACATTACATATAATGGAAAGTCATGTCATATATCACAGCTTCAGCTACAGAAGAATAGCAGATTTATAAGGTTGTGGATTTTTAAAATATATTAAAGCATGATTACACTTAAAAGATGCAAGTAAAAGCAAAATTGATACCCATAAATATACTAATAAGTGTTAGGTAAAATATTTGCCAGAGCATGCACTTCTATTTTACAGGCTGTTAATCCATCATAGTGTCACTAACATTGCAACAGACACACTCAGACTGCTGTGCTTATTACTTTTTAATGCATCACTCCATTTTAAACATTAATACTAACAAGTTCAGGCCATAATATAGTCGTCCTTCCTACTCATAAAAAGAAAAGGAAAAAATCACCACCCAAATGCCAGTTTATTTTTTACAATTTTACTTGTAAGCAGACAACACTAGATAGGTTTTAGAAAAATACAGAAAAAAGAAGAGAAGTTCTGAGTCAAACTTACTATCACATGTTTTCCCACCCCAATATTTTGTGGTTTTGAGGGCTGGGGTTTGGCAGGGAGTTGGGTTGGTTCAGGGTTTTTTTATGCTGTGAAAACACTTTTGCTTAATCTTCAATTGGGACCAATAAACCAGATTTAGATAATCGATTCAATGCAGTGTTTGAGCAAAGGCCAGTGACACCACCCCTTAATCCAAAGGGGAGGTTTTGTTATATGCGCCATTTATGAATGACCTCAAAAATAAGAATAAAATAAGTTTGTGCAGTTCTCAGCTCTCCATCTCTCAGCCATTACTAGAAATAACTGTCTCCATTTCAGTGGTGGATGAACTTCTTAACTTTGCTCAAACTGGTATTTTCTGGAATTAGCTGAGAGCTGCTGAGAAAAAGAAGCAATAGGACACCCTGTCAATGTTTACAAAAAAGACAGACAAGAAGGATATATGAAAGACGCCAGACCCCAAGAGCTTCTCCTGAGCATTATACAACCTGATACATAATTTGGTGCTTGTAAACTAAAGCTCCCTGTTTTTCCTCCTATACATTTATTCCCTCATCATTTTGTTTTCCATTGCTGTGTGTTTCTGTTTTCAGCTCTCACCGTTACCTATTTCAAGTCCCGCTTTTCCAAACCACAGAAGGACATCACACGGTTTCTCACAAAAACACATCAAATTCCCTAAACAGTTTTCCAGCTACTTGGATCCCTAAATTCCATGCTTCCATCCTCCTTCAGCAACGTAGTGAAGGCTATTTCATCCTAGACACGCCTCCCATTCTTACAGGCTGCTGAAGAGAAAGTCGTCTGAATCACAGCCCATGCTCAGCTCTCTCTCAAATTACCACAAACCTGAACTGCAAAAGCTGCTCAGTCTCCAGAACAGGAGGTGCCAGAACTCCATGAAAAGCCTTCTGAAGTGATGCCCTGTGCTCCTGTGACACTTGCCTCGTAATCAAGGGGTACAGCCACAAGCCCCTGAGGGCACCACTGCCATTCATCACCCACGGAGCCCCCTGCCCCACTCTCTGCTGAGTCCCTGGGGTGTTACTTCTCCCCAGGGAATCTCCACCTGAGGCGTCGTCTACTCGCACTGCTTAAAATCCTCCTCCTAAGCAGCTGCTCTGGGCAGCTCCTTACTTTGCTTCAAGCTTTAAAATCTAAAGGCAGACCTTTTTTAGCTATCAAAGGAAAGCAATACTATGATGCTTTTGTTATCAAGGAAAACTGCAGCAGTTCAATGGCACCTCTTTCTAACAGTTTTGTCCTAGTCGTCAGTAGTCTCGTAGGTTTGCTGAACCAAACTAATTATTCCCAGGCAAAGAAAGACAGTCATAACACACAGCTGAGAAACTGCAGAGCTCTGAAGAGATAAGCTCTCCCAAATCAAGTAAATAAAAAGCTTCATTTTCCCAAGACAACATTTAGTTATTCTGGATACAATCAGTACATGCCCAGACTTTAACCTACTGATGCACAGAGTCAACTACAGTCCTTCAGCCAAGCTGAACTCTCTCACAGCACCCTGGGTAACATCTGATCCCACGGCCTGTTGGCAGCGAGAGGCAGCTCTGACAACAGCCGACACTTCAAGGAGCACTTTTTAGAGCAGCAGTTACATATTTCTCGAAGCAGTAAGACCCAGGAACTGCAGTAGTTGAAGACAACACATGTCATCTTTCTGGGCATCTTGCCTTAGCTGTACTACCCAGAGAGCCGGTGTTATGCATTTTGAAGAATTGCAGATGAAGCGACTAGGGATTTATTTTTTTAAAAATTGAGTGCCCTAATCGCCCTTTTTTAACACAACTGGCACAATATGCACTCCCCAGCATCCTGCCACCCTTATCCTGAGCCTGAAATACAGTAGAGCACACACTGTTCAAGAATACAAATTGCCAACGGGGAAAAGTAATAATCTCAAGGCTTGCATCATTTCACAGTCGAGTTGTTTGAAGACAGGCTAGCCATTACATAGAGCAGCTGTGTTATCTGGCTTTTCCTTTTGTTCATTTATAGACTTGAGCTGGTTTCCTAAGTCTGTTGAAACTATTTTCCTCATTAACAGTTTTTGTTCAGTATGCAGGGAACTCAGCTATAGCAAAAACACGCAAAGGCTTCCGTTCTGTAATCATCAATATTTTAGGGACATTGTTAGATTGGAAGCCTGTCAGGGCCCTCCGGATAGGTTACAGTATTGGCCGGAATTCACCAGGACACGACAGAAAGATCTGTCTTCACAGACTTGGGCAACCTTTTTTTCCACCGAGCTGACTGACATGCCTGCATCTTGGTGTTATCAGTCAAAGTAAAGATCAAAGACTCTCTCCTCTCTTTGCAAAACAGAATAACCCAACAGAAATAAAATATAAGATTTTCACACATTCAGTTTTTATTGCCCAGAAACAAAGGGCATTCTACATTATTTGAAGTAGAAAAGCTTCATTAAAAAAACACTGCAATCTGAGGCATAAGAGTTCCTGGTTCTTTTTTTCATTTGACTAGATTTTTTTCCTACCTGCTACAATGCAAAACTTAGGCAGAAAGCTGCAGTTAAATATAAGATGGGATTTAAAACCATACTGTCAGAAAAAAATAATATCAGGTTAACAGGGATATATTTTAGTTCTTTAATATTTCATTCTTAATGATGCTTCACCAACAGAAGATCTGTTCCTATTTTTCAAACTGGAATGCTCTTCTATTATTATATTGAAATATTTGTTGTTATCTCTGTACCAGTGCTAACATACACATATACAGGGAGAGACATACTTAAAATAAGCCCTAAAAATTTAGGATTTCCAAAGAGGCTTCCTATGTTTTAAACATTTTTCCAATACTACCACAAGCAACAGTGCCTCTAGACCTCGATTCCTCCTCTTCTCCATCACATCCTCTTAACCCTCCTTCCTCTTTCCCTTTGTTTAGGGGAGTATGTTTCTTTCCTTTTAAATTCCACCCTTGTTCCCCTTCTATGATGTAGATGCTTAATAAATAGAAACATAACAATACAGTTATCACACCAAACAGCCTTTCACCTTTCAGTAGTACGTAGTAAGATGTTTGTATAGTCAGGATTGTTCTCTTCAACTCAAGTTACACCAAGTTATAACAAAATGTTCTGAGTTGCTGGTTTAGAAACCTCCCTCCTGATGGACACTGTTACATTGTTTTAAAAACCAGCATTCTGTGTAGGAGAAAAATATTCTGCAAAATCCATTACTACTCTATAAAAGTCTCATACAGAGGTATTTACATAATGAACTGCAATTACTCACATTATATTTATCTAGTGAAGAATGAACCCATTGTGTGCAGTGGAACGTGTCTGTTCTGCACTAACACACGCACAGAGGAAGTTACCTGGTGAAATAACACATCAATCACGGGTTAACACCAAGCCTGCACCCGTGTAATGCCATTTCCAGTTCATTAAAGGAAACCAGCTGCAGAATCTGCCATTGTGCCAGGCTGTCAAGGCTCAGCAAGAGGTTAGGAAGAGATGTGCAGTGAGCTTGAGAGTTGTTTGTTGTGGGCAGGGAAACCCTTTGTGCTGAAAGTGCTGTGACAATGATCATCATAAGCTTTACAGCTTATGCACACACTAAATCCACCTTCACTGGAGCAGAGCCCTCAGCTCCTGGCTAATAGGTATTATGTTATATGGATAACACCACAGTGAGAGCTGGAGGAGCAATCTACCAACACACGTACTGAAGCTCTGGAGTCACGGAATGGGTCGGGTTAGAAGGGACCACAGTGGTCCAACCTCCCTGCTCAAGCAGGGTTATCTCAGAGCACAGAGTCCTGAAGCTGAATCCTGCCAGCAGAAATTCTCTTCTTTGCTGACACCACAAACCTGCATATGTATTTTAAAATTTAATGAAAACTTGACAGACGAAAAGTCTGCTCTACTTACTGAGTTCAGAGTTCACAGGCTAAGTAAGGCTGGGTGAGCCTTCTGTTGGTAAGCATGCAACATTCAAAAATGCCTACAAAATCAGCCAGCAAACTGGACCCTGATTTCTGGGTTAGAAGGAATTTAATCGATTTTTGCACACATCTGAACATTGCCAGTTTCAGGTATGCATATTTTTACTGTATCTTGGACTTCCTGTAGCACATTCATACATAAAGTGTCATTCACTAGGGAGTACTTGCAGATCAGACATAGTTTCCCCTGTACCACACTTTTGAGCCTTTCTCCTCAAAATTAAATATAGGAAAACTACATAACCCCTTCATTTGACTTGTCAGAATGGGAGCGTTCTTAAGTGCTCCAATACAACAGTAATCAGCCCCTGTTGGACTGAAAAGTAAAACCCAGGGATGTTTAGACCTTCTGTGACATTTCCTAATTCTACTCTTCGATATTAGCGAAGTCCATCATTTAGGACTGTTTTCCTTTATGACGGTGTTTTAAGATGACACGATCTTTTCATGGCAGCTGTGTGAGTGCAGCAGGTCTCCACAGCACACAGGCTCCTGCTGTGCTGAAGCAAGAGTCTCTCTCCTTACATTTCCTTTAACAACTATATTCAACTGCTGCTCCAGCATTTCACAGCCCACTTCAGAGGCATGTGGGGTGGAGGAGAGGATTAGAGGCAGATAGACAAGTTAAGCACCTGTTCTAGTCCAAAGCAAAGCAGAGTTCAAGCAGCTGCAACCAGGGACTTTTAAACTCAGAAACTTATGCTGTTGGTTCTATGCACACATGCATCATCCAAAACTAAAACAGAAAAGCATTACTGCAGCAACAACTTAAAAAAATTAAAATAAATCACCTTCTCACATCCCCTGTAAATACAAGATAAACAGCTTCAACTCATCAGTCTTCTCTTCCTTTCCTTAGCTGCTCCTTTTTCAGGGATTAAGAGACATCTTTAGAATATAACTTACAGATAAGCATTTGTCTACCAAAAAAAAAAGTTCTTAATTTTTGTTCTTAATGCCTTCAGTTAAAAAAAAAAAATCTATTTTTGTCCAAAAATACCCAACAAAGTAAATTACAATTTTGCATAAGAAAACAATTAAGTCCATGACACATTTTTTTGTCAGTGATACTTTTCACTTTCATAAGAACACAAAGAATAATATAAGCAACTTCAACATTCCTTCTAAATAAACTCACATTTCTGCATAGGAAGGCCATCTGTGTGAGAGAGTACTGCATTTGATGAAGGAGTTTGTACTATGCCAGTCAGAGGTCCTGACTCAGTTTTGTACTTTAAACCACAAGACAAGTATTTCTGAGATAATGCATGAGAAAAGCCAGGAGTCCAAGTATTTTTCTTACTGTAAATTAGTGAAAAAACTAACATAGAGCAAGAACAATGGAGAACCATCAAAAGGAATTATATTCGACAGGAAAAAATTTTGTCACAGTCATGGGAAATAAGAGCCAGGATGCCAAAACAATGAATGGACTGTCCCACAGGGCTGGAGCACAGTGCCTGAGAGCAGGCAAAAATACCTGCCCCAACATCCACAAGAGAACACAGAGAGAAACAGAGAGAAATCAGTTCTTTTCTTCTGAGTAAAGACAAATTTGGGACATTTGCGAATCCGAGTAAAAACACACAGTGAAAAGAAAGGTATATAAACATAGAATTCTCAGTTATTTTGATGACAGCTATTTGAATCAGATGAGCTAAAGAAATGGGTCCTATGAGAGGAACAACAAAGCACACAACTAAGACTGACCAGAGGAAAAGCAATCATAAGTAGTGATTAAATATTTTTAAAATCCCACCAAACCCAAGAAGCAGACCTTGTTTCATCTACTACGTCCATAAGTATAAAGGTGAAGGATATGACTGTGGCTGAAGCAAGCAGATGCAAAACACACAGAGCTGTCTGTCAAGCCTGAGGAGATGCTACTGTAGAGATAAATTAATGGTGCTAATAGCTCAGCTTTTTCCTTTTTTTTTCCTGAAGTGGTATTAGCCTGTTTCAGAGTTGTGTTTCAGCAGTTTAAGCTCATGCCTAACATCTTCTAGTCTATCACAATTCTCCCTCCCCAACTCCCGAACCATGCCCTTAGTGGAGGGTAATGTGGAAAGCAGATTGTCAGTAATTTAAAACTTTCCGTGTTCCCTTGCTTTTACACAGCCCCACTCAAAACCACTCAATTACTGTTTATGTACAGGTTGACACAACGTAATTCTAGCTCTTGATTATTTCAGTTGTTTGCATCCCCCTGAACTGTGCAAGGAGAGAAAACCAAACACGAGGCTTAAAGCAGAAACGATCCACTGCTGAACACATCCAGAGAGTGGGGAGTGTAAGTGCACCCTGTCTCTCAGAGCTGTTGGCAGGCCTGCCTGCCATCAATCAGAAAGGTGAAGACTATTTCCAGCAAGAGAGTTTTTCACCACCCCTGTGATCCAGATCACCAGGGTCACATTGCACACAAGTCCTCTGCAACAGAGAAAGACAGCAGGAAGTTGGGGCAGAAAAATGGAAATTCAACTGCACTGTGCCACACACAAGCCTTAGAGTTTATTCCTTTACAGGCACATGAAATTTTTGAGACAGTAAGACACGTTTTATAAAAATGTAAGGAATGGCTTATTTTAAGTCTTCAGTTTAACTATGCACGGAACTAGTACATAACAGTGAAAACAAGGACTAAGTTGGGTTCTTTTGGTTTTAGCAACCAGAATTACACTTTATGAGTTGGACTTGCACTAAAGTGAAATTACTGCACACAGGAATAAGAGCCAGAACTAATTCATTATTATGGATCTAAAATAACACTCTGACAAAGCATATGAGAAGTTATTCATTGCATGTATACAGGATGACATATAAAAACTTTGCGTAAAATGGAACTGCAGGCAGATATGTACTCTCAGCATCAGCAGGTGGCATTAGCAGAGCATATTTTACGTGTTTCTTAGCTGAAGCCTTAGGCTACTTTAAAAAAAACTTGGCAACTATGAGTTAATTAAATTGTAAAGTGGCAAACAGTGGTACTGGTAAGAGTTATATGCCCACAGGAGACAAATCAAACGTGTCAGCCTCTAAGGAGCAGGCTGGTAAACCTTCAAATCAAGAAAAGCCTATTACTTACTAGTCAGAAATATGCTGTACTTTCTGGTTTCAACAGCTGAGTCCCTTCAGAATGGAATTATTCTAGAGTGAGACTATAGAAGATATAGAAAAACCTCTCAGTTCATGTTAAATATGTGAACCAGGAGTAAGTGCCAGATCAATACACAGCTAGATAGGGTAAGCATATTGTTGTGTAAGCAGGAGTTCACATATCAATAAAAAGGAAATGTTATTTGAAACTTGAAAGGCTTTGAAGCCACCAATTGAAAAGATCTTTACTGCTGGAAAACTTGCCATTACACGGTAAAACTCCAAGCAAAACAGCATGCTAAAAAAAGCGATTTGATTCTTTTTGATGGATTTCAGCTTTTATTCTGTGCCCTGTCATTATACTTGTTCTGTAATTATTGAGATATTAGTACAGTCTCCCAGGACTTGTCTAGAAAGATAACTTATTCTTTCCTCACGCTACATGTGATTTATTTCAAACTTTTGCGACTGAAGATTCAGAAAGAAAATGCATGCTTTGTAGATGTTTTCACACCTATCCTGGGAGTAAATTAGAAAAAGGAAATGCTGTACAATGAAGGAAAATCCTGTTAAACATAGGAACAGTGCAGTGCACACCCTTGCTCCAGCCAGCAGCCATCCTCCTGCACAGCAGACCTAGTAAAGCATTAAGGGAACAGTAGCACACAGGCCCTCAGGGAGGCACCACAGCCTGTTCCCTGACCATCCCCTGCTCCCAGCATGAAAAAAAAAAGAAAAATAATTATACCATATGAACCTTTTGGGAAAGGGCATTCAAGTCTCCAGGATACGATTTCGCCCATTAAACATCACTGCCTCCATGCCAAGTGCCCATCTGTGCTACAGGCTGGTTTGGAGAGCTGTGTCTGGCTTTTGTTCATGAAAATCTCTCTTTCCTGGTGGTGTACACTGGGCAGATTAAGAAATATTTACTAGACTGGTTGCCCAACAAAATCCCCAGCACCGGGCACTGAAGAGAAACACAGTTCAACCCTTCCCAGCAAATTGCTCGTGCACACAGAACCCAACCTGTCAGGATGGAGGGAAATGAACGGACACAGAGCAAGAGCAGCTCTTGAGATCCAGGAACAGCTAAACTTCACTTTAGTGCTTTCTGCCAGGGTAAGTCCATGTCATCGCCTGGCTCAGTACACTGTACAAGACATGCTCAAAGTCTTGGTTTTGACTGAACCAACCACATTGTTCCTACCAGATTTCCAGCTTCTCAGACCATGGATTGTTTTATTAACCCCTGCATCCTTCACTCATCTTTTGGTGCAAGATTCTTCTCTGCTTTTCCTATATGCTACTTAACTTCTTATCAAATAATCTGCCTACATTTTTAATTACCTACACTTTTGTTCACTTTTTCCTGCTGTATATTGTATGTTTTTCCCTTTTCCGCTGAGGCGATATGTTCAGAGAATACATTTGGAAACTAAAACTGTATTTTGCAAAAGCTTTGATCTGTTATCATTTGCATGCTCCTCCCCATTTTTGTCTGTTTCAGTCTTCTCTGTTTACTACAGCTACAAAAAAACCCAGCCCACAAATCACCACCCAACACACACTGAGCTCCTTACAGATTATTGAACTACCAAGCTGTTAGTTTTACATGCTATATTGGGAAAATTCCTTCTAATATATAAAACACAAAATCCATTATATACTTTTAACAACCTGTAAAGATTCTCTCATTCACTGCAAGTCTTGAAAACAGTCACAAGCATAAAATATTACACTACAAGACCTTTAGAAATCAGCTAGTTATAAGCATAGCTTGTAAATCAGATTCTTCCTACAAAATGAGCAAGGCATGGGAGGAGTACACATTTTTTGACACCAGCTTGTTGTGGTTTTAAGGATATATAGCCATTTTGGGTTTTACTGGGATATAAATACTTTTCCATATATAATGTTCATTCCAAAACTCGCCATTTTGTGGACTCTAATTTAGCTTTAATAAACTATATAATGACAGAATTTCTATTAAATAAAACCCAAGCTAGAACTATAAACTGTGGCTCCATGTTATTGCAAGCTGCTGAACAAAGGATACTCAAAAGGACCTGCATCTACTGTAACCATAATCCATTTTTATTTATGAAGTCTGCCTCAACATTCCCCTTGCTTTATTACAAGTAAAGGTAGAGGAAAGCCCTAGTCTCATACTAGATGAGGCCAGCTTTTGTTCAAGACAATAAATATTTATCAAAAACACTTTTAACAGGACTAAATGACTTTTCCTTTTCCCAGACTTCCACATTTTCACAGAACCAAAACACAATTGAATCATTAAACTGTCTCCACAGTAAAGCACTCAAGCAACGCAGTGCTTTAAACACTACAGAGAAACCCAGAAGAAACTGGAAACAAAACACAAGAAGAATCTCTGCTATTTTTAATAAAGAATTGTTTGCAGTTAAGCAAATGTCTTCCTAACGAAGGGTTCTAGAGTTCTTTAAACCTAGATACCACAAACCTGTGTGTAACGCAGTCATTAACTCTTCATTCCTGCTCAAGAACAACCTGCTAACACCTGATAACACATCAGCCAGGCAATTTGCCTTAGTTTTGTCTATGCCTTTTCCACCCCACACAGGTAACTCTGCTCTTTTTGAGTAAGACATCAAACTTCTGGCCATGCAACTGTGCACCAGTTTTACAAGAGACCATGGGGAAATAGCAGCTGGAGTACCCCTAGAAGTGTGCTTTGATGGCAACCTGGTAAGAGCAGCACAGTAGCAGGCAGAGCTCAGGCCATTCCTGCACTCTCAAGACAAGTTGCACTAATTCAGACTCTATTCCCCAGGGGTAAACCACTTTTTCTCCTAAGAACACAAGTTCCTAAGAACTGGCCTGAATTTGTGTCAGGGGAGGCAGGCAGCACATCTGAGTGGCCAACAGTAGTAGTGGGATAGAATTTAAACAAGTTAACAAGTGAATGTGTAGGGCCAGTAAGATGGAAACAGATGCTGAACAGCAGCTCACTTGAAGGCCTCTTCCCCCACAAAGATGCTCAACTGATCTGTCTGGATAAACAGATAATTATTTTGTTGTTCTCTCAGCAAAGGAGCTTAAAACAAATAGTTATTGTAGTACAGACATCACTGAGGGCCCAAAGCTTTGAGCTCCCAGCACAGAGATGAGCAGCAGCTCCAGGGCTTTCTCTTGGCTAACCAAGCTCACTGCTTCAACCCCACCCCCACGTTCTCTTCTGGCTTTTTCTTCTGGGGAACAATGGCCAAGGTTGCTTGGCAGAGTGTTCTGGAGAGTGTCATCCAGAACATCAATCAATGTCATCATAAAGGTCAGAGTCACCACATGCCAAGGCCCAGAAATTTTCCATTTCACTGATAAACCTTCTTTCACATCCCAAAAAGGAGTTTCAACAAAAGAAACAAAGAACGTATCTGCCAAAACACCTTCTCAAATTATTCCAGAACTACTTCCTCAGGTATTCCTTACGTCTTTCTGTGTGAATTTAAGGAAGAATAAAAAAACACCCCTGCACCAGAACAACAACAAAAGCCTCACAGCAGTCACCTAAACAAACTCTTAGTCCCCAAATATAACCAAGAGCATCTACAGAAGATCAAGTACAGAAATTATTTTGAGAAACCCTCAATAGGAGACCAGAAAATAAAGTAAAAATGCTTGGGAGTTACAACCACAATTTGAAATACTCACTACCTTACATTTACATTGTGTATGCTTGGCACTTCTACCCTCATTCCAGAATTTCTCTTCAAATCCCTGCTAACAAAAATACAGAAAGTGGACAGACTCACAACTCTTTCCTAGTGGCCAGTGACTGAACCCAAGGGAATGGCCTGAATTTGTGTCAGGGGAGTTTAAGTTGGCTATTGGAGAAAGTTTCTTAACCCAAAGGGTGGTTGGACACTGGAAAAGACTTCCCGGGGCAATGGTCACAGCACCAAGTCTGACAAAGCACAAGCAGCATTTGGAAAATACTCTCAGGCAGAGGGGGTGACCTTGGAGATGGTTCTGTGCAGGGCCAGGAGCTGCACTCAATGATCCCTGTGGGTCCCTTCCAACCCAGCATATTCTGTGATTCTGTAGTAAGGTCTTTCTGGTCCTGGACAAAGAGAATTAGACATTCTATCTGAAGTTCCCAGCACATTAAGAAAACCTAGATTGAAGCGGGTTTTGATTGAATTTTAAAAACATGTTCAGATAAACATTTCTGAATATACCCTAATTATTTTTTCTTGTAGAAAAAAGGATGCAAAAAGCCTCAGAGGATTCTCATGGAGAGAGCAGACAAGGGAGGAAAATTGCCTGAGGCTTAAAGGTTCACACTTCCATCATGATGAAAATAAAGACCTACTTTTTACTCAAAGAAGGTACACGTAGACAGGTAATATGCAGGAGGAGCCAGAGCTGTTGATGGTGGCACCAAAGTTAAAAATGGAAGTAAAATCAGAAATCACTTTTATGAGTGTCTATATCCCATCAATGCCATGAAAAAGGACCTTTATTACTATTTCAGTGAACAGTAAGTGTCTGGTGATTTCATAAGGAAAACATCCTGCAAGTCTTGCAAAGCATTCACAGAAAATATATTAACAAAACAGATAATCTATGTACCTGAATCTACCATGAAAATCCTTGTGCTATCTACAGGGGGTTTTTAGCATTTTCAGACTAGATTCCGAAATGTTGTTCAAGCACCTAAAAATAGAGTTAGACATCTGCTAGAGTTTTCAAAAGCATCTAGCACTTCAGATGCCTGACTTGGTGAGAACTGGCTACAATTGCTTTCCACTCAAACCAGCAGCCAGTATTTCCAACCCAACAGAGTAATAATTCGTATTCAATTCATTTTAAGTGTTACATAAAAACAGTAACAGGCTGTAAAGTCAATATCCATTTCCAAAACAATACACTGGCATCAATGAAAGTGTTTTGTGTGTTCAAAAAACATCTGAACAGCCCTAACCACAAACTGTACCAGCCTACACATCCTGTACTCACAAAATGCAGGAAAATACATTTATTCACTCTTATATCTTTTAGAAAAGTAACTGACTCAACATGTGAGATGCCCCCAGAGCATGTAATGACAGAACTATTACCTTATGTACAGCGAGTCAAATTTGTATGTTACCAGGACCAATCTCTGAAAGTGCTAAAGATTTGATTCTTGATATTATACTCCAATTTTGATTGTAAGATGTACCAATTATGCATTAGTTTTAGCTAAATATTAGCTGGATTGTTAAGAAAAAAGTTTACCATAATCCAAGAAACGGATCTTTTACAAATTTTATTATCTTTTTAATCGATGTTTTATTTTTTGGCATGAGAACACACATGCTTGAACCCCTAGGGTCTTCTTTTGTTTCTTACCACACCGTCACATACAGAAATGTTCTCCAAATGCAAAAACTATTCTATATATTCCCACTATAGACTTTTTTATCCTGCTTTTTTCCAAAGCAGCTGCCACTGATCACTATCAGATGTAGGTAGTGGAGCAGAAGCAGCACTGCTCCAGTCAGAGATGACAATTTCTAGGTCAGCATTTTCACTAAAGGGAGTAAGTAAAATGAGATTGAAATACCAGACAGCAGCTGTTTATACTTTACACCAACCTGTACAGAAGTAGTGCATCCAACTTAATTATTTATTACAGCCTTACAATAAAGATGACAAGAAAGCAATTGTGCCTAGATTTGACTACACATTAAAAATAATTTTGCATTGCTGTTTCTTTGAATCTTTAAAAGCATTTGCTACTATGCTCTTCCCTCCCCCCTCTTCTATCATCTTTATGGAAGACTAAAAAGAAGGTTAGAAAAACAAAGTCTCAAAATAGAAAAAGCAGACCTTGAATGCTCTAGCATTACTTAGAAAATGGAGTGTTGTATTCTGCTACAGGAGATAGCACTTCAAGTTTGAAAGGTCAGCTGCAAAGCTTGGCTTCAAAAGCAACTCTCAATCACAACATCAGGGAACAGAAATAACTCTTCCTGGGCCAGGAACGAGTGCAGAATCCTGGAGATGATTGTTTTCAAGCAAAACTGATGACAGAGCCAAATATCTCCTGATTCAACGCTGCCCATCTTTAGTGAGACAGTAGAAAGTCCCATTTCCCTGAAGACAGCAAGAACTAAGCAACAGGAAGCATTTTCCTGCTCGCTGCCCGTGGCTCTCTCGCCAGAGCTCTAAGCATTCACACCCTGCGCTGACACCTCTCCTGTGGCAGCTGCCAGCTCCTGGCACCACTCAGCGCCCAGGGGTTCCTCTCCCAACAATTCATGCTGTTATCCTTCCTACAACCCATCCGTCCTCAAAGTCCTCAACTGTTTCATGCATATCATAAGTGGTAAATACAGGATACAAACCTCCAACCAGATGTTCAAGATCAATCCCTTTTCCCCCGCATGTGTTCACAGTAAGACTTAGCTCAAATTTGGTGGCAGATATGGAAATTGTAGCATTTTTCTTCAATGAAACTCAGACTGTAGGTCTGTTAGATTTTTTTTTCTTCCCCAGTAGGAGCTATACATAAAGTATTCACAGCATATTTAGACAAATATGTTTATATTTATCTAATACAATGTCTGTTTATACTGGAAATAAGCCTTGCATAGTAGACAGCCCTTATTCTTTGGAGAGTAATGCTGACTCTATCTCCACTCCCCTAGTGTTAGTTAGATAACTACTGTTGATTTTTTAACATCCTGCCACCAAAATTTAACACAGAGGAAATGTGTAGCCCTACAGTGACTGAAAATTCTTTTGTATTATGATACCATCTGCTGAAGCCAATAAACATCTTTAGTGGTCCTTGCTGATAGCATGACATTACTCTGCAAAGCCACACATTTCCCTCCCCCCTCCTTTCTCATGTTGTTTCATTTGACGGAAGGATCAAAGCCATCAAGTCATTTTTTCACCCCAACTCAATCAGGCAAGTAGCTCTTTGAAGTGGTATTTTTTTCTTCCTTATTTTTCTTTTATTTTTTTTCTCTTCATTAGGAAGAATCTTCCCAAAAACAGTCTGACATTCTGAAGACTCAGAATGTTAATTCTACAACAGGTGTGACATGTCTTAGAAAGCAATGCTCTGATGGTTTATTTATGGGCTTTACTCTTTCTTTCCACTTAAGAAGAGACCTTGAATATGTTTTCATATGTCCAACATATATTTAGAAGCTCTAAAGGCAGCATCCATTCATCAAAAACATGAAAACTAAAGACAAGAGTTCAAATAAATCTGAAAAGCCATTTGTGGCTGCAGCTTAAGGCTGTCATGGAAAGAAGTATATCAAAATACCTCCATTAATGATTGCCTTGCAAGCGCTGGGAAGTTGACAGCCTGTTACTAACGTTCTTTTCTCTAACGGGAATTCAAACTACTGTGCAAAAGAAGGTGAATAAGAAGAGATGAAGGAAAAAAAAATTTAAATTATTTCATTTCAGAAGTCAAGAAACATGGCACTTTGTTCAGCAACACAAAAGAAACACCACAATTTTCTCCTGCCCCTTGATAACACAAAGCAGGAATCGTCCAAAGCAGCAGGAGCCAGAAAATTCAGTAATCACTGACAATCTGTACCATTAGAAAAAGCTGAGTGATTCACTGCATTGTTAACGTGCACTCGTCACTGGGGGGTTTTTAACATATTTCAACACCCTCATCACAAAGAGCATTAAGAGACATAAACAAAAATCAGTATTTTCTATTGGGAGTCTTACCATATTTTGAAATCTTTTTCTTACAGGACTACTGAAACAAGAATTACTAGAGGTTACTGGACTGAGAAGCGGTGCCTGCTGCCCAGATGACACACCAGTAAAAGTTGAGGGCAAAATTACAAAAGGGAGAAGGGAAAGGCAAAACCAGGCAGCACAAGTCACATCCCTTCACACCTCAGTGGTATCTGAAACAGCACACGCTTCTTGTGGTTACAGAGCAACCGCACAACGCAACATCCTCCATTCCTCCATCGAAGGGTGGCTTAGTGCCCCCTCCTTGGGCAAGGGTGGTGGTCGAGATTTATCCTGAATTGCTCTCTGCAACTCATGCCACTGAAGAAACAACAAACAAGCAGCTTCTGTAATCATTCAAAAGGGCATTGGAGCTATTGAGTTTTCAAAACAGAAACTTTAATTGAAAATGCAATCTAATTTATTTTAATAGCCCTAATTGCATTCCCATAACACTCAGAGGGGGGAAAAATATCACAGATATTTTATTCAGGCAGAAATTTTTATCACCACCTTAAAGACTTCAGAACTGAGATCTACAATTTGTGCAAAATGGAAAACAGAGTTTAGGAGCAAGGACCCAAAACCAGGGAGTGCAAGAAATACGGTTAGTTACGGCTGTTATCTCCAAACACAAACCCACACTTCATTTCCTGCCATTTTCACTTATTCATAGCTTCAAAAAGACTCTTCTAGTTTGCAGTGGAATTACTAATTTAAGAGCAGTTAACTTTGAGTTCAAATTAAAGACACCAGTGATAAAAATTACCAGGTGCATTCATTTTTGAACAGCAGTAGCCTCAGAAGCAAAAGCAAGCCCTATTGAAGAATCAGAACCATTTCATCTGGGAAGAATCTCTACAGAGTACAAAACAAAGGCAGGGATAATAGAAACTCAAAACTGCTGCTGGAAGAAAAACGAGGTAAGCAACCAATTCCCTTGGCTTCATTTTCTGTGTAAGTAATGGACAAAATATGTCACCTTGGCCCCACAGCTCTTACACTGTGTTTGAGTTAGTTTAGGTTTTTTTTAGATTGCCACTATCCAGATGCAGGAATTTAAAATCAGTTTTTCAATATCAATGCTTTTCCTGTCCCCTTCTGCAAGGCAGATACAGAGTGTTGTGACCCATTGCCTCCAGCCCAAAGACTGACACTAATGGTAAATCTATTTCATCTAAACTGTTAATTCAGCTGCAGAAGGGAGGTCAGAAGGTGTGAGCTCTTGTTTTAATATTGCCTTGCACATTTAACACAGAAATCAGTGATGCATTTCGGGATGTCAGTCAGCTTCCCTTAAAGCTTTACTCTAGACCTCAAATGAACTGCAAAGTTTGGAACAGCACCTATTCCAGTCAAAGAACAAATAGCTATTTATAGAACAAATGTTCTACAAGCAACACAGTTTATATACAGCATTTTTATATAGAATATAATAGTATATGCAAAACAGAAGATTGATAGACAACATTACTTCTGTTGTTATTTTTGTGAGTTACAGCAATACAAGAACTTGAAAACACAGGCAGGCTTCAAGAACTCAGACATGAGCAAGTGATAGCTCCAGAGGCTGTTAGTTTATAAATGGGTATCTTCTATCAAGCAGTTAAACAAAAAAGCCCCCCAGCAGAAGATCTGCACAATGCCACCGAGTTATAACAAGTGAAAATACCTAGTGTGGATCAAGGATTTTTTTATCCTCAGGCCCTTAAACACAAATTATACTGTTTAACTGCACTCAAACCAAAAAAATATATATGAAAGAAAATTGTGGTTCACTGAAAGGAGAGTCCTTAATTTCTCTGTCTTTGTGGATTTAAGAAATAGAAGTTCAAGATATGAACAAGTAACACATTGCACCAAAGAACAGAATTCATGCAAATTAGACTCATCTTTCAGAATGACGAGGGATTTTTTGCTCTGCTGTAAAATTTCAAGAAGTATTAAAACATTGATATCAATGGAACTAAAAATTTGTGGGTACTGCAGGAACATGAGGATAGTGTATTGTAATAACTCACCATGACACAAATTATAATTATTAATATGCAAGTCATTTGTACACACCAAGACTAAAAATATTGTTTCATTGTGATAATGCCATAATAGAGAGACATTTTCAGCATCTGCTCTTGCATTTGTATCAAATGAACAGTCCACTTCACACATGGTGCTTATGAACAAAAACCTCCTCATGTCTAGTTGTATTGCCCAATATTTGTTCTTTCTGTTTCAATGCCATCTGCAAACTCTGTTTTCAATCATTAGTTCCAAGGAGTTAGCATAAAACACTACTATATTTCTTGTTTGGGATTTTTTTGTTTTATACTGGCCATTTATAGTTTAGATCTAACTATATTAATTACAAGGGGGTTGCATGATTCAACTTATATCACCTCATTTCTTGGTACAAGACTGTAGTTTCCATATATTAACCAATTACATAAATTCTGTGCAACTCCCCAAACAAAACCACCTCACAGTTTCTTTCTGTGAAGGGCAGACCTGTTATCACCTATCACACCATACAGTATGCAGACTGTAAATAGGAATATTGAGGGGGTGGTGTTAATAGTATAACGCTGTACACATAACAGAATTTGTAAAAGTCATATCAATAACAGCAGCCATGGCACTTTTAAAATAATGTATTACAGTTTTTGTATTACATTGCTCTCCTCTCTGCATTAAGAGCCGTTTCAAGTACTCATTGTTTAACTGAATGGGAAACACACCTATGCTGATACTTGCAGGTCCAAGAGCACAGAGCTTTACAAAAGGCACTGTTTATTACAAGTCATCTTCACATATTGAGAAATCCCCAGACATTTGAAGAAATGCCTTAATTCTTTTTCCCAGCCTTCTTTGTCTTCGTTCTTTTTTTACAATTCCTTGCTACAGAAGCAAACCCCAATTTTTATTCACAAAATTCTAACAAGTAGAGATTTCTCATGAGTACTGTAGAGCAAAGATATTTACCCACCACCAAAGTGTGTGATGTCTGTGTGCATCTCCCAGGTCTATACTAAAGCAGGCTACCAGCACTGCAGATGACACTTTTATTTTAAAAATATGCACAAAAATAAAAATGGAGCTATATATGTGCTACGTTGCCAAGATGTTAATTATGACCCAGAAAAAATTCTGCAAAGCCTCAACAAATTGATAATACTGTTTGCTAAACTAAAACATGATTTTTCACATAACTCCCAGTAACAGCTTAGCTTTCATGAGTGACAATAAAAGAGCATATTGTAACCTTTTTAACCTACTTCTTTTTCAAAGAAAATTACAGCCTACAACACTTTTTCCCTCTTGCACTGTAAGAAAAAAATAAAAATTATTTTTTCAGCTCCGGTTAATGTTGGCCCATAGACCACCACTTATTAAAAAATAAAATAAAAACTGAAGAGTATTTTCTGGGTAGCAGAAAATTGGAAGCAATGGAATAAAACTAGCTAGTCATTTCCGCACCTGGGAAAGTATTATCCTGCTCCACAAAATGTGATGGTTTGTGACAAGGCCAGCTAATGATTCCACCACTACAGAGCTTGCTGCATTATTTTTAAATAGAAAGGTTCATGCTGCAAAGTTTTGTTGCATTTATCAATATTTCCTGTTTTCTTTTCAAGCAGTCCAAAAGTTTTTTCAGCAAAATAGCTCACCATACTTTCAGCACACACACAACGATTCCAGCCAGTAGAACAAAAGTATTTTACTACTCCGTAATTGAAAAGTCAGTAATGCCTGTGGTTTACACATTTCCAGAATCACAAGCACTGAAGATCAACCTTACAAAAAGGGGACTTGATGAATTCTCCAATTCAGTCATCCAAGAAAATCCATATATTTGAAGCATATTATTAAATCTAAATCTTAGAATTGCTGGTTATGCTCCAGGTGGGCTTTTATCTAAAATTTTAGACATGTGCAATGTCACCATTGGTTTTTGAGTAGTAGAGGGTCAATAACAAAAAAGGACATGATATTTCAGAAAGAGCATGAGCAACCCTTAAAGTTGATAAGTAGTGCACATGCATCTGGTGCTCCTAGAGATAAGCATCACCTTTGTGCTTTACTGATCATTGTGAGAACAGTTTTTCTTTTATTAAACTCAATTGTTTTGTGCTTTGTTCTTTTGGACTCAACTGAAACTGAGTACAGAATTCCAATATAGTAGAAACAAATCAAAAAATTACTTAGAGAATCCAGAAAACCCAAGCACAGGCAACAGACAGGAATTACTTATTTTTAGATGACAACTGAAACCATTCATCAGTATAGATAAGCCAGCAGGGAGAAGTTAAAGCTCCAAGGAGGACAGCAGTCAGTGCACCAAAGAGTTGGTATCATTCAAAATGCATACAGCTTCCAAAGTATTCCAATGAGACTCCAATTAAAGAGTCCAAAACAAGCTCTAAATTGGAATTAATAGACATTTTACTACAAGTTTGCTAAATAAAGAAATAACAGACTACTGAATCATTTAAAAGAACAACGAACTAAGCTTTGAGGAATATACAGCCAAATGCACCAAAGATTAAGTATTTGAACAGATATTCCTTTTATGTAATATCTACAAAGATATCAAATTGAGAAACACATCGATTTCTCATTTTAGATGAAAATACTGCAGTGATGAGGAAGTGTAGAAATAAAGATTAAGAATAAACCTTGACTTTCACTATCATTAATGCATATTTCTGCACCACCGAAGGCTTCTTTAAACCGCCCCCTCTTTGTAAAGAAATCTTTTATTTTTAAAAAATTAAATTTCATCTATACATATCAAACTATCTTCAATCATTTTTTCTCTACAGTTTGCAGAGAAAGCAAAAATAATTAAGGTAAATTAGAAAGGAAGAATGTTTTTGTGGTGTTTCACAAAAAACCAAAAAAACTGTTCTATGACAAATACATACTAGAGTCCCACTGACTAGAGTACCATAACCTTAAGTACAATACCTTATGGTACCAGAGTACCATATCCTTCAGCTTTTCTTCCCCCAAACTGCCAGTGATATGAAATGATGAGATTTATGAAAAAGAACAAGTTACATTATGGAATTCTGTTTTCACACAGATGTGTATAAGCACTTGTACATAGTAGACATGAAGTTCATGTATTTGAAAGGTCTTGAAGATGATTTTTCACCAGTGACTTCCTAACTGTTGAACAGAACTGGACAGTTTCACTAGCAAATGAGAAATATTTTTACTTTATTTCTGTTCTTAAAATTAAGCATATGGTACAGTTTTCTCTATGCTATACATTACTGTCCTGGCAGTACACAGCATTTTCTTTGTTGAAGTTAAGACAGTGAAATATGTTAGCATGTAGTCTTAAAGATATTGCCATAACTTTAAAAAACCCATACTTTCCCTGTTTGTCTACCCCCATCATCCCCCGAGTCCATTATTTCATATAACAGAAAATAAAAGAGATGACAAGGGCAAAGGAAAACAAGACAAAATAAGCATCACTTTTTTTTTTCAATAGGTGAATAAATCGGTATATAGATGCATTTATCTGACATACTAAAAGCAGATATGTGTGAACTCTGCCTCCACCAGTATCATCCACCCACAGAATTTTATTTTAAGTTTGCAAAAGGCAGGCAGAGCACAAGCACGTCTGCAAACTCACTGCTGCTGGCTCGCTGGCCAGTGCTGGGTTCTGCAGCTGTCAGCTGCAGCAATCTCACAGAGGCAGAGGCTGCAGCAAGCAGATTGTAATTTGGGCCCCAAGAGAACTGGGCAAGGGATGCCAAAGGTAAGGCATATTTATCTAAGAATGCAGTGAAATGCCAGGCATAAGCAAGGTATTATTAAACCTTCTTTGTTTTCAAATCCTTTTCTTTGTCCAGTCTGTATTGCCCAGTGAATCACAGCTTTACAGCTTTGTTCTGAAGAACCTTTAACATCTATTTAACATCGTATTTCTTACAGCAACCCAAAGTAAACTCTTGTAGGTACCAAGGTCACCAAACCACCTGATCACAAGCAAAGACACTCTGAGATGAGATGGGGTGATTCAGCAGTACAAAGAGTCAGAGGATAATAACGGAACATAACAATAATGCAGCAATCCAGGCTGAATTGCCACATCAGTAGGACACAAACTGGAATAGATCTTTCTAGGAGGAGACATAATTAGCATGGGGATGAGGGGAGAAAACAGCTTCTGCACCAACTAAATTGGATGGCTTGTGATAAACTTGAAATTGTTATACCACTGAAATTTTCTAACACTTGGAATTCAGGTATTTCCACATGCAACTGCAAACTTACTAAACATCACAAAAGGGAGTGAAAAACACTCATCTCCATACTGACACAAGAGAGATTCCTGTGAACAATCAGAGCTTAACTGCACTTCTTAAATCTCTAGTGATGTATTCCAGCAAGATAACCCTGTGCAAAAGTCATTCCCACTGATTGCAAGACAAGTTTTTCATATCAGAACTCCAAGGGAGTAAACACATAACCACCGTGATGGGCACTGAGTCCTCCAGAACAACCCTACCATACAAAAGCTTCGTAAAGGAGGAGCAAAAAGGTCTCACAACTGATTTTGGAGATCAGAAGGGCATTGACTGCTAAGCTGGAAAATAAGCACTTACATGATTCATCAGGAATGTTATAGGCAGGAGAAAAAGGACAAGATCCCCTCAGGGATTCTGATCCAAGCCAAGCAGTGTACAAGGGGTTATGAAGAAGTTACAGAGGAAGTTCACACAAGTGCATTATTGTTTAGATCAGTCACTTTCAACTGTTTTCAACTAGAGTCCCCATATGGCAAATACAAGTTTACTGACAGGAGCTGCTTTTGTACCCTTTAAAAGTAGCCCACAGATTCTCACTCTGTATGTAATTCTAGAGGAGAAGCCTAGGGGGTAACACCTGAATGTGGCTAAAATGAGAAAACTCCATTTCTATGCACTTATGAAAACTCAGAATATCTTCCCATGTCTGGCCTTGTCCCTAGCTTACAGTTCTGTTCTGCAAAATTGCAAAGCCTTGTCATTATATGCAGCAACAATGCATTACTGGAGATTTCTCATAGCACAAACTACGTACAGTCTGCTCAATTTAGAAATAAACATTTCTGCACCAGAACAGAAATATTAGGGAAAAAAGATTGTTAGCCTCTCCTAACTTGCCTAAACTACAGTTAAACCATCCTCTGCGATGAGATCACAGGGGTTTTATGTTCAGAAAGCATTTTTTGCCAGTAAATTTTTTGGATTTTTTTTTAAACACTGCTAAGCTTCAACTTTATAGGAACACAAAAATCCCATAGAAAGCATATTTGCTTTACAAAGTATCCTACTTATAGGCTAGAAGCAGCACATACTGAAATCTTAGTGTTCAATTCCTTAATTACTACACAGTGTTAATCAGACCCTTAAAACTCAGAGCAACACCAGCAGGTGATAGCACCATGAGCACTCTTATGAGCAGAAACTACTGAGGGCTGCAAGAGAACTCAGACAAGATTTACAAGGCAAATGGGCCTAAGACATTTCTGTTATGCATGATAACACTACGAGCAGGAATTTTTTTTGTACACTTTTGTGGGGAAATGATGGGTATGATCCGTATCTATGCTGCTCCAAGACCTATTAGGTATGGTAAAGAACATAAGGGCAAATGTGAGAAAGACAAATAAAATCTAAGAAAAGCTGTTTTACTAGGGAAAATATTGCACTCTACATTCTCTCCTCTCCAGCTTTTTCTTCCCCTCCACCTCTTCCTTCACAGCCAACCTCATCTCTTATAACCTGGGCTGGTGTTCCCAAAGCACCCGAATCTCATGTGCTGATTGGTCCCAGTTCGTCATTATTGGGGACAATAATGATGAACTCCACGAGGACCAGGTGTGTGTGGTGGTGTTATTTAAATCACATAAAATTTGTTAAAAGGTTTACTAGTTTGTACTTATCTAGAGTTATTTACTACAAATTTCATCTCTGCAATTTTCTTCTGTAAGGTGAACTTGAACTTAATTTAAGTTTCTCCTTATTAAGGGAATGTGCTACTGTAAGTTCTTAAGAAATAGCCCATTGATATTCAGGAATTACTGCATCCATGATCTACAACAATAAAAAATCGTTCTTGTTAAAAACAACTTTTTTATTATTATTTCTTTAGGTGATGATTTTGTTTGTAATAGTACTTTATTTTATGACTCTAGAGAAGTATAATTGACTGTCCTGCAAAGTCAGATCTCTCCTATTTCTTTACTAAAAAAAATATTTATGTCTGACAGAAGAGACAGATGAGGTGCTTTGGGGGCAGAGACAGACAACTGTTATGTGTGATAAAATATCAAAATACATTATCCCTACCATTACCCCTGATTTGTGTTGGTCCCTAGGCACTACTGTCATGGACATGAGTAATCTGAGCTCAAGAATGAGGATTATCCCACCACATGATGCTGATAATAGGAAGTGCTAAAAATGCATAATAGATACAAATTGGGTCCAAATAAACCGAGTAAATCATAAATATTTTTCAGTTGCAGGTGTTCTAATTAAAATATCTGAAGCCATTATTGCTGTGTGCCAGCACTGAACCCCATGTCTAAACACACAAAGCACAGGTCCCAACATTTCAGCAGAGTTCAGGTCTCCTGGCTTGAGTAAGAAGCCTTGCTGTGCAACACGTGCACATTAAGCAACTTTACAAGTTGCCTTAGCACAAGTTTACATGGGTGTCTTACCCTAAATCTTGCACAATTCTCTCCTATTGCATTAAAACAAGCTTCTCTTACTGTGTTAGTGAGTGCTGGTCACCTTACAGAATAAATGTTTCATTTCTTTCTGAGGTTTATTGTAAAGGAAATACAGGAGTTAACTGGTTTATTTAGATCTAGAGAGATGCATGTCTGTGAGGAAAAGGTCAGAGAACAAGCACCTGCCCAAAGCCACAGCTATGACCCTTGGTAAGGCTCAGTCTTCCAAATGCAGCTGCCAGAACCATTAAAGCAAGACCTTAAACATCAAAAAGTATACATCTATCAACCTACTCTAGTGAAAGATGCCCCTGCCCATGGCAGGGGCTTTGGGCTGGATGATCTTTAAAGGTCCATTCCAATATAAACTATTCTGTGATTCTGTTATACACGTGAATATTTCAGCTGCCAAGGGGCATTTGGAGTTATTCAAGCCTGAGCCTCTTTGCTTCTCCTTCTTTGTTCTCCTTTCATTCCTCAACCAACCAAATAAAATTCAAAATTATGTCAACTTTCATAGCAGTAATGGCCATCTTAAAATGAGGATATATTATTATTTACAGCTTATTCCTTGGTAAGACCCAGAGGAAAAAGTATATTTACTCAATACAATGCCAGAACAAAGAGCTATTTAGTCCCTTTTTAATTTCACATCACTTAAAATACATCCAGAAAAATAATTCCATGGGGAAAACTAAGCAGATAAGGTGGGTCAGTGATATCACATGGATATGTAGTCTGAAATCTCATCCTTGAAATCTGCCCCACATAAGTAGCACAATTAAGAAATTAAATAATTCTGTGAACAAATGAACATGTAAAAACACTAAAAAAGGCTAGAGGAACTTTCATTAATGAAAAGTCAGTTAACTAGAAATGGAACATATCTCTGGATGTCTGGTTTTAGAACAACATATATTTGCTCTAAAGATTCTTTGGGGTTTTTTTTTTCAAAAATTTTGCCACGGATTTTAGGAGACCTATCCTGCACTGAAGAACTTCCAATGGTGTTTAAATATTAAAAATGACTGTGCAAAAAATACTGTTCATCTATTGAACAGATCTATAAATGAGATGTTTTTGTAAGGTTCTGACTCAAAAAAAAATTTTTGTGAGGAGGTTCGATCCAGCCTTGATTTGAATTCAGCACTACTCAGTCTTGCAGCTGCCTTGCTGTCTGCCCCATGTTACCTAGTCTTCTTCATATATTAGCTTACATCTCTATTTTTCATTAAGCATTAAAATAATTACCACGTAACTGCAACATACCTTGGAGGTAACAGACATTTTCACACCTTTTTTTAAAGTCAGAAGTTAATTTCTAAGAGCTTAATCAGCCTTCAGCAAATAGAAAACACCTTTGGCATTTCAAGGGTTTAATACCCTCGCAAATACCTCGTGAATCAAAACATTCAGAGGAACAAGTGTAAAACTGCTCAGTGCAAGTGAGTAGATTGGAAACCACGTTGTACTGGTAACAACTACAAGGCATTGGAAACAGAGGATTGAGTCTTCTACCTGGAGCAGGATGAGAAAGGAAGGAATTTGAGGTTACAGTGGCTTTCATGTTTCTTTCAAGATATTCAGGTGCAGACATTTTAGCTGTTTAGCTGGCTGGGCCCATGCTAGCATAAGGAATCTTCATTGAACCACCTCCGACTTACTTTACTCTTTGCTCGACTAATGTGTTTGACATAAAAAAACCCACCCGTAATTAAAGCTACTACAAACAAATTTTAAGTTCTTTGTTAACAGTCTTGCTTTTCAGGAGTACTGAGGCTTTCACTGCTCAGCTTTGGCTGTTGTTATGAACTAGGTATGTGTCTTTTTAAAATGTGTTCAAGCACTCGATTCTGCTTTGCTGTTTCAGTTTATGGCTTTTGTGTCTGCTTGCAAGGCACAAAGATAAGAAATAAAATTAATTTACATTATCGAAAAAAAGGATTATCTATTCAAGCAAGAGAAATATTCGTGTTCACTATTATCTATCAGATAGTTTTAGAAATCTCTCTCTCTCCCATATGGTTAAAATTTTAAGAAGAAGGAACTACAAACATGCTGGTTTAATACTACTTTAGTGATCCCAAATCAACTCCACTCAACACAGTTGTGTGTATTTTTCCCAAATGTGTTTACTATATATTGGAACAAGCATTGGGAAGATTATTTATGATGTGACCAGAATCCAAATCACTAAACTATGCTGCACTGTTTGAATGTGTACTAGGTTTCCTTCTAAATTCCCTAAGGCAAAAAGAAAAGATGCACAGATGGGAACTATCTCTGTGCAAACTGATGCATTAGGAAAGAAAGATCTGATTAAATCACAGTTAGTCTCACCCACTTCATGAAACACAAGAGATTTATAATATCAGTGGCCATAATTTTAAACCCATCCTTGGAAAATATTTGTAAAAATATGATATTCAGGTACTTTGATATAAACGCTGATTAAATATTTGGCCAAATAAGAGAGAAACACGCTGAGGGGTGAGTGAGGGATTGATCTGAGCTAGATGAAAGGGGTTCATGTGTTACACTAGTCCACTCCCAGTTTCTTGTACAAGGCTGTGTAGTCTTTTGTTCCTCAGGAGATGCTGCAGACTGGAGTGTTAGAAGCCTAGACCTACATGTGTCATAGGAGACAAGGCAGAGACAGAGTTACTGAGGAATTAAATCTTCCACATTATTTCTCCTCCTTTTGTCCAGTAAATCCTTTGTGGGGGAAGATCTTGGAAATCCTTCATTCTTTTCAATGTGTTTTAATTTCAGTTTGCTTTCTGCATCTAGTCAGGCATAGCAGCAAGGGCATTTCCATTTGTATCCAAAATCTAACTCCTTGAGGGATAAATGATAACATAAATGGGAATGAATTCAACCAGATCTTAAGAGTCATTTCAGCTTTTTTTTCATAATTTCTACAAACTCAAGACTTGGAAGATATGCCCAAGGTGCTCCAGATGAGTGCCGCAAATCAACAGCCAACTTTTGTTAAATATATAGTAGAAGTATACTTTATTTCCCTTCTTTTTCACACTTATATCTAAACCTAAATGGACACTGGTGTGTTTTACTACTCATGTCCTGTGCTGTTGCAAAGCAGGATTACACTGGCAAAGTTACAGGGCATTGTCTTCACTGAAGAAATGAATCAAAATCAGATTGCTTTGCTGGCCTCGAAGGAGCTGAGGGCTGGGGTGCATTTAGCACAGGTGCCTTCAGCTGCTTTGCAATCATGGTGTTGGTAAGAGGGGCCAGCATGGAGAAAGAAGTTTTTGTATTTGAGCAAACTCTCAACTCCCTGAGCACAAGCAAGTGGCAGAGAAATTTCCCTGATGACCACAAGCATCATTCTTGTGAACCCCCTAAATTAAAGAAATCCATGCGAGGTTCATGCACTAAGGTGTCCAAAGACAAACGCTTTCATCTTTCCTCTTTGTAAGATGCAAAGACCCAAAGCCTCTTTCGTGGTCACAGTTTACCTCTGTTTGCAAGGAAATCCTGAAAGAAAACGCACACGCTGCAGTCTGACGTTTCTCATTGTGGGGTCAATTCCTTGTCATCAAATTAGGCAAAACAGGGATTTGTGTCTACTTACTCACATCAATATTGTGATTTAATCCCAGGATTGTCCAAGAGAAACCCACATATCCAAAGCATTCTGAGCACCAGGCAGGCAGAGAAACAACTCCCAGTCACAAGCACCATCTGAGGTCTCTCCCAGGTCTTTCAAGCAGCTCTACTGACATACTGCAAGGCAGTTGGTCTTGACAAGGAGTTCAGGTTACTACTGAAAGTTAAACCTCTGTCCTACTCCATGAAGAGTTATCAGCCTGGATGGCATTCACTGCATTACACTCTGCTGCTCAGGGTAGACACACATTTAACCTGCTTTCAATATATTGTTTTGAAGTTTCTTGGGAGCCCGAGCCTATGACAAAATACTTATTTTATGTTTATATTATGATAAAAAACACATGCAGTAACAGCATTAAGCTTTTGTACAAGCTCAAAGAGAGTGAGTGACCGACCCAAGAGTGAACACAGGTGGAAGCTGTTGGGTAGAGATCTGCATTTAAATGCACAAACACCTGTGACAGAATTCAGTTAAGTGCTGCCTCAGTGGATTTCAGGTTCAGCCCAAACACCTGAAAGTGTTTGAATGTAATAGCCAGTCATGCAAAACCAGCTTGGGAACTGAGAACATCTATTGAGACGGTTCCTTTTTATCAAGTCCTCCTAGTACTCACTACATGTTCCAGCCATAAAAATCCATAATTAAGATCCATAGGTGTTCTTCATCGTATGCTTTCTCCCACAGGCTGGTCTTCTATTTCACTGTAAAACCTTCACTATGGGACTGAAATGGTTTCAGATTTGCACACAGCTTCACTTAAGTACTTTAGACATATTTCAAGCAGCCTTAAATCAAGATATTTGACCTTGAAAAATCATTTTATTATAGTTTTGTTAGATTGTCCACCTTTCTTACTGCTAATTTTTCAATACAGCACACATTTCTAATTTTAGACTTGCAGAGGTATTGGACTTCCTCTGAAAACAGTGTATCTGAATTCTTTCCAGCACCCAGTTTCTTTCCCCTTCTCTGCTGTCCTTGAGCATTTTGACTTGCATAAGATATTCTTTATTCAAATTGACCTTGTGCTATTTTATTGAAAATAGCCAAGTTTTATCAGTGTCATTCAGTGCTTAGCAGCAGAAAAAAGGATTTCCATCCTTCAAAAGAAAGAGGAAAAAAAAGCAAGGAAAAGAACACACAAAACAGCACCACTGTGGTTTTAAGGTTTGAACAAAACAGTAAATTAATTTCTAACCTGTGCAGAACTCAGCTGTTTGAAGAGAATTAGACAAAAGGCTTTGGCATCTTAAATAGAAGAATTCATGTCAGCTCAAGACAGCCTTCTAAATTTTTCACTAAAATAAAATAATTGTCTTTGGCTAGATCATAGAATCATGTCTTACTTGAGCCTAAGTGCAACTGATATTGTATGTACAATTGTATATAAATAGTACTCATTTTACTCTTAAAAAATTGAGCTTAGGTCTACACCTCCAACTTGCAACATTAGTGCTTGATAACCAAAGATAATGAGAACAGAGTTACTCATATGTACTCTCATTAGTATAAAGCTTCGTGACAGATATTTAGGGAATGGCCCTGCAAGAATATTTTTGTTAAAGCCACAAAAAAATAAAGGAAATGTTTATAATATGACCTTTCTTAGCCTCTGTTTCTACTCCTATGGAGCTTTTTTTGTGATAAACTGTCATAACATTTGACTTTTAAATAACTATGTCAATGTTTTTTAGGCTGAAGTTGCAAACGTAATTATACCTGCTATAGAACTTCATGCATCCACATGTAAATGTTACAAGCCTAATCTTTATATGGTTTGGGGAAACCAAATATTATGAAACCTGGAAAGTCTCATCATCTCTGTGGAATTAAGTATCAGGAAGATCTACTGCAGCAGTTGATCTTATATTTATTGGTTGCAGCCTGTCCCTGAATTCACAACCACATTTGCATCGCAACTCCCAGTCAAGGAGAGTTGTGAGTCTGACTTACTGCTCCCATGGCAAGACACATTTAAGGTTCACAATTTCTGGCTTTGAGTCTTCACCACCCAGGCACCTTTAGTGTTGTCTTTACTTTTTTCCTACAAGTGATAAATGCTGCTGCACATCAAAGCAGTTTCTGTGCGTGTAGCACAAGCTTGCAAAAGAAATCCCAAGGTCAGTATAGTTCTAGTTACAGGCTTCCATGGGATACTGGATGCCATTCATCCCAACTTTGTCAAAATGGCCCTAGACAGAATTCTTTTCACCCCATACAGAGCCACATATCCATGAACTGTAGGTGTTTAATCATCCTAGGACTTCAAGCAAAGTCATGGTTACCCTGGCAACTTCATGTATTTCCCTATGGATACAAAACACACACTTAAAAGGAAAATGACTATATCAATATGAAAAATTCATCAGTTCTTTCTAAATTAAACATTCAAGCTAATCAGAATAAAGCAGCTATACTGTTCAAAAGATCTAATAAGTTATTCACACGTATTTCAGATGCTACCCTGGATGTCTCAGTGTGTGCTGTGTGCAGGTGCAGGGGTGGATATGAACACATGCACGCCCCTACATGTATCAACTGCATCCCCAGGAATGTGGAATTCCATGTGAGTTATTGAAACAACACAGCCTTATGGTAGCTGGATAAATAACTAACAGAATAGAGGCAACATTGTGATAGCAATTCACGTTCTGAGTATTTTGAAAAACTAAGAAACTAAAATAGATAAATTAACACACATAGAACCCAGACATGAATTGCTGTTAAGTTAGATTTACAATTAATTAGAGGATGCAACTATCCAGCAAAAGTTCTTGAAGTACTTAACTTTTAAGGTTTTAGTCATCTGTTTATTCCCTGTGTATTAAATCACTATAAAATCAAAAATCCACTGTTAAGGGGAATATCTAATCTCCACAATCAGAACATAAACGTATTCAGCAGAGCCTGCTTTCCCCTTCAGTAGACCACTCATATGTGTCATTTTGGTCATTTACATGTAGCCATTCTGTCATTCCTCACCTGTAACTTTAATTTTACAGAAGCGGGTGTAGCAAGATTTAGCCTGACCTGTTTGTAAGCTTAGGGGTGACCATAAACCCCAAATAACTGAATGCAGGCCAAAGTCCAGCCCACAGAACCACATGTTCCCATTCAATTCCCAATACCCTCAAGTTTTATGAGGCATTTTGGGGAATCAATAACTACATTGTTTTCTTCTGTAAATTGTTTCCAATGTTTTTGACATACGAGCTACGCTTTTTTGCTTCTCCCAAACTTTTAATGTTCTATGTAAGTCCCAGTAGCACTTATATACCAATTGATGTCTTTTCCTACTGTCAGTGACTGCATTTCAAACTAGTGTTTTGCTTCAATCTGCTATCCAGCATTTCCACTCTCAGTATTTATTCTTTGCTTTTGAGTGTATTTCAAATTGTTTGCTTCGCAGACATATTACCTTCCAGAAGCAGAAAGTGCATTATCACTAATGTCAGCTCTCTTCTTAGTTTTCCAGAGTTATTATCCACCATAGCTGCTTCCTGTAATGCTCTTTCCTTAATGGATAAGGGAACAAGGGGCTGCAGTTCATTTAATTGTTGCAAACTTTCTGCTCATTACCTGCCTCTTCACTAGGAGTGGTAAAAGCAAGTGCCTTTCATAGGAATAGGCCTCCAAGCACCTTTCACACGCTGAAAATGGTGTTGCAGATGAGTCTGTGAACAGGTGAACATGAAATCCTTCATTTTCCCGAGACATGGCAAATGGTAAATTTTATTTCCTTACTTTTCCTTTTTGTCCCTAAGCAAGGGAAAAGTATATCAATTCACCTATCAACATGTATTCTTTCTCACCTTGTTATTTCATCTCTTATGCTGAAAGTTGTGTCTGAATGAAAAGAAATTCAATTTTGGAAATCCACCTGATTTTAAAATAAGACCTCCAGGGCCATAGGTCTGAACTACACCATTCAAACATCCATTTGGAGCAAAACTAGTACTAAGCAGTTCATTTGCTGAAGCTTCAGCATTTCTCTTCTAGAAAAGAGAATATTCACAGAAATAACCAGCTTCCCATGGTCAAAATTAGTCAGATTGATTAGGTCAATAAGAGACACGGGACAGATATTTTGATGATGGATTTGGATACAAACTGCTGCCACAGAGACCAGAGGCATGAGTGAAGATAGGGTTCTGTCATGATCATCAAATGATGCAGCCAGATGATTTTGCAAAAGATTCCATGACCAAAACATTTACAGTTACACAAGGACAGATGGTTTATTTACAATGATTTCAATAACAATCTTTCATTGCACTAAGGCCAAAAACTCATTTAATCCATGCTACGGAAAATCTACCCCTCTGGATTCCTGCTGAAACATGGGTAAGTGAAAGGCTTCATAAATTTACCTTGAGCTGTCTGATACCTCACCTCTTTCATTTTTTTCTACAGATTGACTTACTCATACCAAATACTTTCTCTAAGTTATTGCTAATGTTGAATATGCAAGATTTATAAAGGCAACTACTACTAAAACTACTGGGGAATTCAAAATTGTTCTACCATTATAGTCATCACGCAGAAGAATTTTTAAGAATCTGTCACTTGGCAATTTTCACTGAGGTGTCTGAACTTGGAATGATTGATATAAAGGCAAATCAGAGAGCCGTTTTCACTACTTGCATTAATTACTTACACTTTTATAGAGTGTTTGTGTCTGCAGGCCAACAGACCGGGAGCTGCTGTGACAAGGACATACAGGTAGTGTCCTGCTCTGTTCTTAAAAATAAGACCAGATGAACAGGAGCTGCAATTAGAACTTGTCTTCTGCTGATCTTTTCAAAGAAACTTGAAAAAGGACGAGTGTCTTATTTCCTGGCTGGACATAAAAGATGGCAGAAACAGACATGATAAAAGTATTAATCAGAACTAGACAATTAGCTCGTTGATGTCACCTTTGATAAAAGAAGACAAGAGGTTGGCCATGTTTCTTCCTCCCTGGGGAAGCTGTGACCTGCTGGATATGAGAGAGTTGTAAATGTGAAAGGTCTTCCTTGCACAGGGCAAACAGCTGCAAATCTAATCTTAAATAATGTTTCTGCAGACTGCACCTAATGCAAGTCCTGCCACAGTCTTTCTTTCGTCTGAAGCTTCAGCAGTGGGAAAGAATTCCTGGCTGACAGCCCACTCACCAGGATTATCTATCATGAATAAAAATATCATGCTGTATGATCCAAAATAATTTCCTTCCATTATTTTTCCATGTAAACCATTTCTGTTGTCACAAGTACTGCAACTGCAAGTGCTGGTGGAAATATTGCAAGGCTGACCTCTCCAGCTGGGGCTGATTCACTCACCCACCTTCTGAAACCATTAACACAGAAAAAAACTACATACAGTCCTCAGTCCCTTTTTACAAGTAGTGTTAATTTAGAGCTTTTACACCTCTAAATCCATTCTCAGATGTCATAATTACTTCTTGAGAGCACACAATTATACCACTACAGGATAAAATGAGAAGGAAATGCAGACCATATTCTGCATCACTTAGTGGTTTGTTTGAACATTTGGATACTACAGAAACTCTCATGTCAAAGAACATCAGACAACTTTTTGGCCAAAAACTGTTGGACGACTGATTGACAGACCCTACAAGGAATTTTTATGTGACTTGTGAATATTATTTGTTGATAACATGAATACAGTTAAAGATTTTGCATCCCAATTATTTTTTAAAATGACATAATATTGTTGATTAACTTCAGAAAGCATTTATACATTATACTGAAATAATTAGCCTGGCATTTTTTCTGCTCTGAAAATGATGATGACATACCACAAGTGCAAGACCAAGACAAAGACAAAGAACAAAAAAGGAAAAGGTCACTCCTCTCTCCCTCCTCTGACTCACCACTCCTTTTCTCATGCAGTCAGCCTGTTTTTCCCTAATGTCTATAAAATGCCACATCCACAAATTTTCACCAAGGTGTATCAGGTTGCACCACCACAAAAGAATTAATCTTAGGTGATGTGAATATTTTGGGTGACTGCATTATTTTTAGAGTGATTAATTATAATCTAAAACCTTGCCACAAAAGATGAGCGATAATTACAGTAATAGGTTAACTAATGAAAAGGCAAAGAAAAATGAATAATATATTGCAGATTTACAGAAGATGTAGCCTCTCGTACACTTTTAATTAATTATATATTCATCTACATATGTTACTTACGTAAAGAACTTCCATTTTCTAACAACCTCCCTATGCTGTTTGGCAAGGTTTCATCATATGGGACTGTTTCACAACTGCAAGGAGAAAAATGCAGCCAAATACTGAATATATAATTAATAATATATGCATTCAAGTATTTTAAAACTTGTAAATGAAAACTTTTTTTGGGGGGGAGAGGGTGAAATCTCCATGTGTTGTGCTCATAGTATTTTAAATCTCTCTGTTTTTTCAAAATTTCTATTTTTCTACATCCTCCCAAACTTACACAGAGTTGCCTGCGTATGCCCAAAAGATACATCAAATTAGCATATTTACAGCTTACAGGAATTTCTGGAGAAGCAACTATTAAAGGATAAAGCAATAATATCTTTTTCCATTGCTGTGCAGTTACTCACTGAAAAATGCAAGCATTGGAAACAAGGCAACAGAAACAAGGTCTGGGACAAGTCATGGGTCCTCAGCTCCTAAAACCTTCTTGAGCTGGGGTTCATAAACTCACTATGAATTCTGTAATGATCAGATAAGCAGAGAGAATTTTCCATAAAAAGGTATAATGACCACATCAGTTGTCATCTTTTTAATGGCTATCACTCTGTGAATACTCACAGAACCCTCATTAACCTCTCAAAACTTTCTTTCAAGAACCATCAGACTAAGTTAAAATTCAGAGTGGATTTTCTATGTACAATCTTTTCTTTGCTCCCAAACTCTTGATAAGAAAAACCCTAGAAAATAGTATAGATGCAAATAGAAATACAAACTGGTGCAGCATTGCATTTTTTATGTTTTGTAATAAAATATGCAACCACAACAGTGACTAATATTGTGTTTGCACAGTAATAATATTAAATCACTAAATTATGGTGTATCATTTTATTACTAAGCATTTTCCAACAGAACAGGAGTATATGAGACAATCCTGTCCAGTTTTACATGTGTGCTAACCCAAACTGGCATTTATTCCGTTTAGCTCGGTTTACATCTTGAGAAGTTCATAAATATTCAGTAAAGCAGCACTTACAGAGCACCTGGATTTAAACACCTGGTCATCTGAGAACATGAATTTCAGTTACACAGTTCAAAAGTGCATGAAAAGTTCATTAACAACATCTCATTTACAACATTTAACAAAGATCAATAGTAAAATTTAGATGTGACAAAAAAGAGTTATTGTGTATATTCTAGAATTTAAAGCCCAAAGTCCAAGTTTTCCAAACTGACATCTAAAACCAGTCTCTGGTATCCATCCCTTGGGAATACTTTCCATTGCTTCAGTATGACCGCCCTGGTATTCAACCTTTTAAAAATCAGGCCAGTTATATTAAGGCACCAGTCTATGGACTTCGAACCTGATTTCAGACTTCCAAATTTAATTTTATTTCAATATTTATGGAAGTCCACTCGATATCCTTGCCAACTAATAAAATTACTAAAGAAATTCAAAAATTCAGTCACCATAGACTTTTAATATCCTAAGGACATAATTTCATGCACCTGTGTTACAGCATACTCTGCTTTCTGAGAGGCTCCAGTCTCCTCCTGCTGCGTCTGTCACAGAGCTCACCCACATCTCCAAAATTCCATGTGTGCTTTTATCCATGGCACTAAAGAAGTATTAGGTAAGTAACCTCATACATTTCTCACAGCAGGAAGGACTTCTTGAAACAAGAGTTTAGGAATGGGAAGTAATTTGCAGAGGACAGCAAGGAAGAAGGACTTGCCATCAAATTACAATGGGAAAAATCTACTTCACTGCCATCTGTGCAAATCATGTTGACATCTTCATTAAATACATCATTTTTTTCTGAGATACACAAGTCAAGATAACAACTAAAAATCCTCCATGCTCTATAAACTCTCAAAGGTTTCAGAGAGAGTTTGTTTTATTTAAATCCACACCATCAGCGACAAGTAATGCTACTTTTGTCCACACTGGGTCTAGAGAAAGAAAAGTTACAATTCATCTATAAATATGAAAAGGAGGCAAGAACATATTTGAACTGGAGCACAGATGAACTTCCGAGAGAGTCCTTTTCCAAAATAAACTCTCTTATACAAAATATTTTTTTTAATACTAACAGAAGCATTTAAAGAAATTGTGGTGTCATCTCTGATGGCAACCCTGCTTCCCTTGTGAAGCATCGTTCTCCATCTTTAACAGAAGAGTAGTGGAATCATAGACTACATGAAGGAAAATAGCTTAAAAGCTGTAAAAGGAGCAAGAAGAAAGAGAAAAATGCTACACACTCATGTAGAGATGTAAAGCTGCTATAGAAGCTGTCAATAACTTGAATGAAAGAGAAAAACCCCTTTATCATCAGTTCTTCAACTATATCACATTTGCTCTGTGTTTTTGATGTGGGAAAGGAAAAAACCCTGTCTATGAACAATCTTAGCAGATTTTTTGCATCACAGCAAATATTTCATATTTTAAAACATTTCCATCCAGATAGTTTCACCAAAGACTAATGCATATTATATATGCTTACTCTTTTATGATTTATTTCTTTTGATTGCCAAATTCAAAAGTGATGCATAGCTTCTCATCCTACCATAAAATCCAGATGAAGAATATTTTCAATTCCATTAATTATTGAAATTAATGTTAATTACTTGTAATTCACAACAATATACAATGAGCATCCCCTTAGACACGTCCAGTACAAAGGGCAGCAGGAAATATAGAGACCCTGCAATTGTTTGTTATTTTGGATGATATATTCATCAACACTGAGGATTAGAATTTTACTGATACTTTGTCTCCTTTTTTTCAAATTGTAGGCAATAAAAAAATAGCTGACAAACTGGAAAATTAATGCAAATGAAACTATACAGGGCAAATGTATTTTATAAAATAAAAAGGCTCAGTCATGAAGCTTTTTAGTAAAACCCGGTGCACTATTCAGCACTGAAATTTCTAAAATGATGAGGAGCTGGTTCGTGAAAATTCTTATTATATGAATCCAGATTCCTTCAGGAATATCCAAGATAAAAGCTGAATCTGACAGAAACCATTTGTGGCTAAGCAACAGTTGCTACACTCACATATCTGAAATTTGTGTTAGTTCTATAAAAATGCTTTTTTCCTAACCTTCTGAGCTGTTCTTCATTAGGCGTGCAAAGCTCATTCTTGTGCAATTTGACTGAGTTAAAAAGGTAAAACAGAAAAAGTTTATATCCTATACAACAGGAAATACGTATCTGAAATTCCATTCAGATGATCAAGCAAGTGGAGCCAATGTTTTGGTTCTTTTTTTGCATAAATTCTGACACAGTTTTAAATTCACTGTGGTTAGTACAGGTATTATTTCTTAAAGAAAGTCAACACGTATGTATTTTCTGATCCAAAGAAGTATGCTTTACTTCTGCAAGAATTTGAAGACATTTCTTACTGTGATTTTCAAAGGGACATCACTGATACTTATTTTGCAACAATATATGTTTTACTAATTATTCAAATATTGAAGACTTTAAAGAATCATTCCAGCCTTAAAAAATTTGCCCTCTTATCAGAACCTCGTGTTCCTTAGTATTATAGCATTTGCAAAATTTCTATAAAGTTGGCATTAAAAATGCCTCTTGTAAGATGAAAGCAGAGTCTTTCTTCATACAGTTAGCAACATTTCAACTCACATATGTAAATATTTCTTAAAATTCTAGCCAGCTTTTCTCCTCCCCAGTAAACTCACAAAATTATGTGAATGTCTCAGGCAACAACATATTTACATTTTTAATCTCCTGACTAGAAATATAGTATATTTGTTCTTAAGAAGTACAAACACACCTTCAGGGAGGAAAAAAAAGCCCAGAAAGAATCCATAGGTAAATCCGAAAAATCAGGATCATTGATACGTGAAAAACTTCCTGTCTTTAAGTGTGCCTGATGTACCTTACTCAAAACTACTGCACATAAGGGATGGGCCACAGCAATGATTGGAACTCCAAATTTTATTTTTTTTCGATGCAGTGAAATCTGCAGGGAAGTTCTCTCAAGCCAATTTTGCTTTATGACTTCTAGGAACTTAGGCAGCTTAGAGCTCTCTGACTATCCAAATAACACTAAAAATGAAGTAAATTTGTCCACCCACCACAATTATGATTTTTTGTCTTACCCTAAAGTTGAAGCCCTTCAAGGGTACTTATTACCAAGTCATGGCTAGTGTTGGACTTTAAACATTCCGTATCTATGGCTACTCACTTTAGTGTGGGTTTGAAAGTAAGTGCTGTAGAAATTCCAGCGCAGAAATAATACAGCAGGTAGCAGCTTATCTTTATGCCAACGTGAGACATAAATAATGTCTCATTTGGTCATTTGTTATGTTGTATTAGCTACTGATTTAATCCTCATGTTCTATTCTCCAAAACAGCCAGAAACTCATAAACACCATTTCAGAACCATTTGTTCTCATCAACAGCTTCTCAAGAGATTATGAGAGAGAGAAAAATAAAATAAAAAAAAAAAAAGGAAGAGCAGCAAAGACTAACACTTAATTTTGCAAGTTATTAGTAGTCACAAAGAAAAATGGTGACTAAGGACTAAGAGTATCATTTTAGAATTCTAGTAGTATTCAGGCTCAGTGACATCCAGACCTGATCGGTTACAGAGAAAGGCTTTGCTGGAAAGTAAGACATGACATGTCTTATCCTTTTCCACAAAAGAACAGCCCTGGATCAAGGTAGACATAAATCTGTATTACTCATGCTAATCCTCACACTTTTTGATGAGCTACCAGCAAGGGATCTAAAACTTAAATGTGGAAGTTATTATGACGCAAAGCACACGAACAGAGGCATCACTTCGCACTGAATAGCTCGACATTTTCAAATGTAAATAACTTTCTGTTTCTGGGATATACTTGAACCAATGAACCATAAAATGAAATACAATAAATAATAAATTAACATTAAACAAAGAGCATTAATTCTTCTCCTTCAACCACTGTAACAGGTAGTTTTGTTTATCTCATATTATTTAGTGATCACACCTTTTGGTCAACTTCCACTTTGTGTAGGCCAATTCTTTTATCCAAAACAGTTTAATCAAATCCAGTCAGTAGGTTCTTTAGTATGTAGCTGCATGCTTTAAAAACAACTCTTTGTTGTGGCATTAACAATAGCCTGCAGTTATCAACAATTCACAGTTACAAGGACTGACAGTGCTATTAATTGCAATAGAGCTTTTAGTGAAAAATTTCACTGGCCAATTTGTGTTATCAACTAATTGTTTTGAACAGGGAAAAAAAATACATTTTGTTATAAACGTGATTTCCAATAATGGGCTGGATGAGTCCATATAAAGAATAGATGAGTATATTTGAAAAAAGTGTAAAAAAAAAAAAGCATAGGTATGCCTGCAGCCATTGTGATTATTTTTTAAACAAACCTTAGAACCAAATTTAACATTAAACCTAGCTCATAGCTCTTAAGCACGTGGAAGATGAAGATTGTGATGGTAGCTAGCAGTCCTTACTTTTAAATTACAATAACAATATACCGTGACATCTTTAAGAAAGTATGGACTTCACATCACTCCTATTTTAATATGAGGGTTTCAAAAGTGAGTATGGTGGGACAGTAAGCTAACATTAACAGAATTCTTAGTCAGTTGCTGTGTCTGAAGGCAAGTGATATTTCTGACAGGATTTGGTGAGCATAAATTGAACTGACCATTAAGAAACCTTAATGTCCTCATGTGCATAAAGCAGTAGGAGCTATCTATATGCAGTTTCACACCTCATGAACTTTTACACATTATTCATCTAAATCAGAGATCCAGATACAAAATCTGGCACTTGGGACCTTATGTGGATTTCTGATATTCCTTGGCAAACGTGGAGTTCTGAAAAAAAGGGCTATATTTAAATGATTTACTGATGTAGGGGCAGGATAGAGGGGGAGAGGGTTATTGGCATTATTTTATTCCAGATGCACACCTAAAGTGTGGATAATCATTGTTCTGCCTAAGTGGTGTTCCAAAATACCACACTGGAGAGAGCACAGCGGCTTGGAGACTGATTATACAGAACATCAGTGGAGACTGCAGAATTTCCTGGCATCTGGCACACTCGTTTAAATGAAGAGCTTGTCATATGCCGGCTTTTCAGCTGTGGCACGTCACCTCAAGCCTGCAATGCTACGGCATGGGTGAAATGACACAGCTGATGAGCCAGGATGTGACACACCTGCAATTTCACACGCCACGCATGGCTGCATCCCCCACTGTGAAATATTGCAGGCGCATATTTTTCAGGTGATGTTACATTGTTTTGCTGGACTATTTGCTCCAGTTTGAAGTCCAATTAGCATTTGAGACGAGAGAAGGAATGTTAGCCAAGCTGTTTGAATGGGACACTTTCACTGGAGACTGTTTCTCATAATGCTAAGCACCATTGCTACCATCATTTATTTTATGTCCAGCAGATAAATGACTTTTCTGAATTGGACTATCAAATAAGACGCATGGTAAATACATGAGAGAAACCTCAATGTAACTATTTTTGGCAGAAGTCAAAACCAGAATACAATGGCAAAATGTGATACATGTCCTTTATACAGAAATCAACAAAATATATGGTTTGACATACATATATGTATATATATATCTATATATATCTTAATATCTTAATATATTATCAAAATTTCCAGTAATACGTGATGTTTTCCTACAGAAATGAAAAAACACAGAGAACAAGACTGCTTAAGAAACCTACAACAATAGCAGAAATACCAAAGGGATATAGTGCCAGGACTGCAATCACAGAAATAATCTTTCGTGTTGGGACACGCAAATTTTAAAATTTCAAAATACAGTCACAAACATATAGCTGAAACACAGAGTTCTGAAACAAAGTTTTTGATAGGACACTTCACAAAAAGACAAAAACCTATACCACTTGGCTTTGAAACTTTACATACCATGGTATGTAAATAATAAAGGCTTTTCTCAGCCCCTTCTTTATGAACTTACTTCTTTAAATATCACCCGCTCTCCACCTCATGTCTGCCTTTGTATCTCTTGCAGGAAGAGTATTTTACATCTTTACTCAAGCAGAAATGTAAAATACTGATGATTTCATGATTAGCAAACATTCCAGGGAGGTTAAGCCCTCACTTTCCGTAAATATACAATATCTAACAATTTTCTTTTTCTCAGTAATAAATATACTTCTAAAAAATACAAACATAAATGCTACTAGAGATACTTCAAGTAGCAATAAAAAACTAAAGAGTCGTTTGAGAGGCTTTAACACTGACTGGCCAATATTCCTCAGTCACTGTCTGGATGCACCCGACCCAGGGTAACTCTGAGCCTGTTTAATTCCTTACTCTTTCTGCTAAAACAAACACGTGATTTTCCTCTTCCAAAGAGGGCTTGGTAATCCAAAGGATTTGCTCTTTTTGCCACAGTGTGGGTCAATACCACCAATTCAGTTATTATTTGACACTCCAGTGAGCCAGTGCTCAACTCAGGCCAAAGCAGCTCAAACAGTGGCATTCTGGGTATCCTATGGCATCCCAAAAATCCCACTGTTGCTATTTTGACTCAGAAGTGGGGAAGATAACAATTCACTGAGTCCTGATACTTCATCTATTCAAATTCTAAGACACATAAAGGATGTACATAGCCTTTTATACATGTAATTGCCCTATTATTTTTGCACACTTCTATTATAAAAAGTCACAAAGGGATTCTTAACTATAGTTCCCTTATGGTAATGAATATTTTTTAAAATTTAGGAGAGGAATGATGCAATTTTTGCCAGGATT
>VZTG01003083.1:1387882-1436531 GCA_013397845.1 Melanocharis versteri
AAAAGCCAATGAAAGAAAGAAAAAAGCATTAAAAAAATCATTACTACCTTCTCAGAGAAGGACAATTGGTATTGAATCATCAATAAATGCAGTGTGAACAGTCTGCCAAATTTACACCCAGAACTATTAGAGAAAATAATTTTGAAATATAAAAAGAGCTCTGAAAATTAGATACAAGAATGTAAACAAGAGCTATTCTTTTTATTCTGAATTACCCACCTGACTCAGTGCCATAATTTTCTAGGTAGGAGGATGAGAAAGAAAAGAGAAAAGCTTAAATATCATTTCCCTTTACTCTCTTTCTAAGTGAAGAGATGGCTGAGGAAAACATAAGAATCTCAAAGGGCATCAAAGAATCTCTTGTGATTGCAGAAGTTGGGATGTGTGGTAAAGCCTGGTACCTTTTAGCTGTGTTCAAATTTGTGATGTTATTTTTAAAAAAGGAATAATTTGTTAAAAATTATAAGATTAAAATGCTTCCCACAACTCCCCTAACAATTTCATGCAAATATCTTAACTGCACATCCCTTGTTCTTCATCTCCTGTTAACCCTTTCCAGCAGGAAGAGGAGCTCTTTACACTGGGTTGTATATGAGCCTAGGCATGAAGTCAAATCCACAAACCGGGAAATTTCTATCACAATGATAACTATGCAGCAAAAAAACCCAGAAGTACCTTGATTAAATTATTTGTCCTTGAGTTTTAAGTGAAACTATTATGTCTTTAATATAATACACATCAGAGATACACTAAAGCTGCAAACCAGTCTGTGAACACATGAGTTCACTGTGAACACTTCTCCCCACACCCTGGCTGGCAAGTGGACTGGCTGCACATTTATTGGGGTAGTCTTTTCACATAAATCACAGCTGTCCAAAGTCTAATCGGATTTTCACTGGCTGCCAACATTCCCAAAGGCTTCTGCACCATCAGCTTGGCAGCTCCCTGAGCGTGGCCCAACCTCGCACGGTGGATCCTCCAGGGAGGCTCCTTCTGCTGTGCACATCCCTCCGTGGCCAATGAAACTGGCTCCAGAGTCACCTTGTGCTCTGGATGGTGCAAAGAGCCTGCAGTGCAGTCAGGACCAGGGCCAAGGTGTTGTCAGATCAGATCCTAAGGTTGGGGAACGCTCTCAGAGAGAAATTTCAGAGTTACTTTCACAGCTCATTGCAGAAGCACCACACAAATAACCTTCTCATGAAATAAAGCCCTTCCCCTTGATAAAAGCTGGAAATGAGAGCATTCTCACCTCAACACAGAGCAGCTTCATACCCAGCAAAGCAGAACTGCAAAACACCGTTATGGTTGTTGACCACGGAAATTTCTAAAAGAAGCCTCAGAAAATATTATGCATTATATTTTCTAGGTATAACAGATGAAAAGATATTTAGAAAGATCCCTATTTTAGGAATCATTTTAAGGTTTATGTTGCTTGCAAAAATTGTAAGTTTATTAAATATATATGGCATTATTCAGTACAGCATTTTTACTGCCGTACTATACAATGACAATCACCTATAAAATGCTGACTAACCAGCAGCAGCTGTTGAAGAACTTGCTGGAGTTGCAAACCAACCTTTCTCAGAAGTTTGAGCTACAAGCTGAGACAGCTGAAATGTTAAGGAAATAATAAATTGAAATAATTAATAAAAACTGGCAGCTCACTGCACAGTGCTTTCAGAAACTGAAGATTCAAGATCTAACATGACAGTTACCTATAACCTCAAAAACTTTATAAGAACATCATAAAAATGTGGAGGTACACTAAAAAGACTTGAGGAAGCAGCTGTTTAAATATTCACACAAGCATTTCACATTAATTAATAGTGAAATACATAGAAGAATTATTTAAGGAAGAATATTTTTTATGAATATATACATATAGCCGTGTGTGTATGCAAATATATATACATATGCATATATCTATCTGTACACTAAGCCTTTTTGGTAAGGTCCCTTTTTTAACTGAAGCAAAGCTATTTGCATCACAGGGTATAGATGGCTGTATTCCATATTTCCTATGTTTCTGCATATATATGCCACAGCTGTTCTTGGCTTTAGTAAGAATGTGCTCAGTGTTGATTAATTAATTATAACCAGGAAGCTGTGTGAATGTCTGTTATGAATATAATTAAATCAAATTGCAGTAGTTCTCTTTAAAGTGTATTTTTAACACATGTTGCACAGCAATGCTTCATGTTGCGGTACACATCTTAACACCAACACATTCTTGTGGACTACTGGTCTTTTGAAATGTTAGAACTGTTCTTTACTCATTAATGTCAATTTCACAACAGAAGGATTTTTCCTTGCCTCTTCTTTTATACTTTTTTGCATCAAATCACTGCCTGCCTATATTAAAAATTATTTGGTGTATTTATGGACACTAAAATTATTTTCTTTAACACACTAAGTATTGGTACCATTTTTTGATTGCACATTCATTTTTTGGCATGTACTTATTGATGCAAAGTCATATGCAGAGAATATCAGAAGTGGACTAATTCAAGAAGCTCAATAGCCTCAGGATGTGGAATTCAAACCCAGATCATCTATTTGCCTGGAGAAGAAAGCAAACACCAAAAGGCAGACAAGTATTCCTGTGTCCATGTTTACTCTCAATTGTGTCCTTTCTTGGATGGAAATGGAGAGTATTTCTTTATAAAAGTGGACTCCTAGGGATCAATGCCTCAGACCTAAACAGTCCAGGCAAGGGATCTATGGACAGGATGATTTATGATTGGCACGGTGCAGTCATAGAAATAAATGCTAATGATCCAAGATGCCCTGTAAAGCAGTGTGGATTCCTTTAAAAACATCATGTTTCAATTGCAGATTGCAGCTCCCAAGAGGCTGCTTCCAACACAAGCACCATGGACTCCTTCAGCACGCTCATTTCATTCTTTTGAGCATATCCCAAAATATACCACTCAGACACAGACACACTAAAATTAAATTTTTCACCCTTTCTAGTACTCTAAATACTATGCAGAATAAAGTAACAGGGACATTTTTAAAAGAGAAAGAAAAAAGAGCATTTTTTTGTCTAAATCCAGGTATAGTTTTCTTTAGCTGAATTAGTATGGTTGATACAGTTTCATTTTCTGAGTACCAGGAAAATACATTCCATGCAATTAAAAAATAAATTTGTATTTACTATATAATAATACTTGGGAAACACAAGAAAAAGACTTGTAGTCCTACTGTGATGAACCACCAACTAACCAAAAAGTTTCTTACTCACAGTGTCTCTCTCCTCTGTGCTCTAAGATTCTCAGCAGGGGGAATGGGAATTTGAGATTTTGCATGATGTCAAGATCAAAATAAGCAGTGAGTAGAAATAATACATCTGTAACTCCATTAAACAAACAAACAAAATTTCATTCCAAACCAAACAAGGAAAGAACTCAGTCGTTGTGGATTCTGTAAATTACAATCATTTGTATTTAGCACAGGGTCCTCTATTAGGAGAAATATTTTCTATTTAAAGAAATGTAACAGAAAATAAAATCTTGATTCCCTTGTATTTCAAATAAGGCATGATATGGATCAGTAATGAATACTAAAGCAGGATTCCAAGAGCCCAGACTTCAGGTTATTTCTAGCTCGACAGCTGAGCCGCTGTGGACTCTGAGTGAATTTTTCTGGTTTTATGCTTCATCTTTCCTATCTGAAAAATTGGAATTAAAAAATTATTCTTCAGGTGTATTTCCACATTTTTAGAAAATACCAGGCATATAAAATGTCATAACATGTTCTTGGTGAGATAACAAAGTGATACACTAATAAACACAGCCCTATTAAAACTTTTAAGTACAACTAATATAAGTTTTTGTATTTAAGTTGTCTTGTAAGACACCCAACTGAATATGGGGAGAAAAGTATCTTAAAAAAAAAGGATTCTTCAAATAATTCCAGTGTAGTCAAATAACAGCCCAAAACTATAAGCAAATGATGGGACTAATGGCAAGATTTTTTCCTTTTTGATTCATTCACAGAGACCAGGAATGACAGCATCCATCATCTGTAAAAATAAAGCTGGGAGCATGCAGCTGCAGAGCTGTGCAGCAGCAGGCACGGTGTGCCCAGGAAGTGTTGTTCCCTGAGACCACAACTCACTACAAATCCATCCATCCAGCAATTACCCACTGCAGCCTCAAGCCTCTGCTCTAAAGGGCACTGGTGCAGCTTGCACTGAAACCAATAATTATTCTCACCCACGCCAATTCCCAGCACAGAGAGGAAAGGAGGTCTCAGGAGCCAATCATTGAAGGCTTCCCAATGGCACACAACAGTACCACCAATTGCATGTCTCTCTGAATATTCCTAAAAAATGTATTCCAAGCTTTCATGAGGAAAATGAATAACCATGCTTAGATGAAAATGGCTTTTTTCTTACAGGAATATTCATGACAAACAAGAGTAATTGTTTTGCTATGAACATAACTGAAGTGCATGGAAAATGTTTTGATATGAACAAGCATATTTTCTTCCATGTTGTCTTTCTCCTCATCAATTAAATTCACCAAAGGAAACAAAACTGCTTGCTGGCCTGCATGGCAAAAGCAGCAAGAAGGTAACCAAATCAATAGGGAAGTGATTTTGTGCTGAGCAAGTAATTTTTAAGCTGTATTCTACAATCCTTGTGAAAATGCATAATGAAAAACACATGATGTACACTGGTAAGAGAGAAGATTGAATATTTCTTAACACCAGCTCTGTTCCAACTTCCATTGGACTGCAGGTTTGTACCTGCACTGGAGAGGGAAAAAGATGGCAGACCCTGAAGGGAAGTAAATACACAGCAGATTGTCCTTCTATTAGAGAAAAGACTGATGAAAACTGGTCAACAAGGGATGAGGAAAACACCTACATCAGAAATCTTGTGGGTTTTTTATGGGATTCATGTTAGAATTTAGAGATAACATTCTTCTTCTTGCAGATTTTTTTTAAAACATGAAATTCCACGCAAAAACTATGAAAGAAGTCCTGCAGAACTGAAGGATTCCTTTGCTCAGTATTAGAAGTTCAAAATGTTCAATAGCCACTCAAGGGTTTACTGGTTTGCCAGCTCTAAGACAGATTTTCCTCAAAAGCAAAACCAAAAGCATTGCCCAGCTGTGCCCCTACATCTGTGAGCTGCTTGGCAGGCAGGTAAACGTATAAAACAAAATTGAAATAACTAAAAAGGCAGTTCAAAAATGTTTCACCTTAAGAAATAAAACCCTAGTTTTACTACTTTTTTTAATCCCAATGATTAAATGAGTTGTGGTTTCCTTTGCACTGCTCTCACTTGTTTGACCTGTCAGGATGTACAGTATCACTGTTAGAGCACTTTAGCATTACTACAAGGCAATAAGATTGTGGAACAGCAGATCCCATTCTCCACTCTCACCTATGACCCACTTTGGCACATTTATTTCATCTCAGGAACAGCCTGGGAAACACTGAAATTTTTAACACTTAGATTTTTCCATTGTATATTTATAGCAAGTGGGAGTGAAAGCACAGAAACTGTCGAGTCTGTGTTGTCAAGAACTGAATATAGATTCTTAGACTACCACACACACGGTCTATAACTGTATCATAACCCATAGATTTTGATCCACTTAGCTCTTTAATGAGCTCTAAGTATAGCTAAAAAACATAAATTAATTAAAACATTTTTTAAAAGCATCCAGTATTCACATGAAGGCACTGAGACATGGAGAGATTTACTTTCCTCAGATGCGTTTGTCATAAGCTTCTTATGCACGCTGGTGTTTCGCATGGGCTCTTTTGCCCAGAAGAGTCCTCAAGGTGCACTGGGGATTAACACTGCCTTTAGAGCCCTTCCAGGACCCAGCTGCCCGCTTTCACCACAGGCTGGAGGGACTCCCAGGTGCAAAGTGTTTCACTGACTGTGACATGCACTGTATGAACAGTAACCCAGCTGATGCCAGAGTCAAATCCACCTGGAAACTCTGTAAGAATTCCACTGTGTTTGGCAACTATGATGAAACGATTCCTCTTCTAAAGGTCAGAATTATCAATTGCCCCAAAGAGAAACCGGATTGCAACAGCATCCTGTCTACCACACCCATGCACTTTGGTTTCATCACATCCTGGAAGTGGCAATGCCAACTTTTTGTGATCCCAAGCAAAAAGCTGAAGTGGATGAATAACCTGGTGGGTGGTTTTGCACCTCCCTGTAGCGAGCATAAGGATGCTGCGAGTCCTGATGGTGTTGATGCCAAGAGAAAAAAACAATCAGCAGAGTCTCTGTGCCATGGATCTCTGGAGAACACTAAAGAGAGATGTCGGGAGGGCCATGAGGACTGCGGTTAAATGCGGTCAGCACCCACACCTGGGAGAAACGGGCTCCAGGTGGTTACTTCAGTTCAAAGCTACCAGTCATTGTCATCGCACCGTGAAGTAGGAATGACTGTCCGTAGCCAAAGGTGAAACAAGTTCAGAAAGCACAAGCAAATTCAAAAGAGTCTGGACCAGAATTCTGTAACTAATGTACAGAGGGTTAAAATAAAAAAAATAAAAATAAAGGGGGGATAAAAAAAAAGAGGTGGGGAGGAAGTGGGGNGCTGGGACAGGAATTCCCCGGTGTGAGATCAGCCCAGAGAGAATAATGATCACCAGGCATTTCTAAGCTGCGGGGTGAGCGGTGGAAAGGCCAGCCGCCCCTCAGAGCCCGGGCTCCAGAGGCGAGGCCCGTTTCCCCGCCGCTCCGCGCAGCTCCCTCCGCTCCCGAGCCGCTCCCCGCTTCCCGCGTCCTGCGGCGCCCCCCGGCGGCGGGCAGCGCGCAGCGCAGCCTCCCCGCCCGGGGAAAACGCGTCCTCGCAACCCAGACACGACTCGTTTCGATCTCTCCCGTGGCGATTTCCTCTTTGGGATTTCTTTTGTGCTGTGATTTGGAAGGAATAGGAGGTGATATAAAACTACGGGAAAGTTAAACCCCATAATTTTCTTTTTTTGCCATCAGAAAAATCTCCACAAAATGTTTTAGTTTTATACTTTGAATAAAGATTTCGTTTTGTGTTCTAGCTCCTGGTATGAATTTATGTTCCTTTCCTTAAAATGTACTGTAAGTGCAGAAACCAGGGAAGCAGTTCAACAGAAAACATAGGCATGCTACTTATTTGGGTGACCCTGCAAGAAGGGCACCTTACTGTCTGCTCCTTGTGCAAATCCAGAACAGTAAATTTCCTTTTTTAAAGAAACATTTTTCTTAAAGTCAGTACTCCTTTATTGTACTTCTTGTGACTAATGAGATCCTCACAAATCTTTGTCAATGTAGCAGGGGAAATAGTTTAAAGGACTTAGTTTCACATCATTCTAATACTTCTTGGAATTATTTTTAAGAGGATAACCATTACTCAAAAAAATAGTGGAGTCCAAATTCTTCTTCCATTATGCTATCTCCTGAAATTTTTCATCCAACCAGTGCAGCAGATGAAAAACAAGGAAATAATTACAGCTCCACAATTCTGCGGGCAAGCCAACACCAACCTAATGTCCTAGCAACACGTGTTTTTCATAAAACATTACATATCAGCTGGATTAATGGATCAAAATGTTGTCCCTCTTCTGATGTCAGAGAGGCAGAAGTGTTTGGTGCAGAATCCAGCTCTGTGTGCTTTATTCCAGCTGAAAGCTTTCCATCAACAGAACAATTCTCTACTGATTAATTACAGGCAGCATCTGGCTCCTTTATATCACCTGAACAGCAAAAAATGTCAGATCAGTATGGAGATATCTGTCCTTTCATGTAGCAGTTAGTGAAACCCACACTACAGCATGTCGTAGTTAATTACACACTATCTGTGTAATTCTTGGAATAAATTAATGGTATGATTCACAGCATTAAGTGCCACTAGAAATGATTGATGGAAAGGAATAGCAGATTGCTATAGAATAAAACAAACAAAAAGAGACAACAGAGCTTCTCCTTTTATTGGGTATTTTCTGTTAATTTTGGATCTTTAAGGATCTTCATTTTATCTGACTGATCTACTTTAAAGGAACAAGGTGGACATGAGAACACTTTCCATAAAGATTTTTTTTTTCAAAATGGATTTGCTAAAAAAAATAGAATTTTCATCATTTAGTATTTTCTAAAGCCACTTAGAATAATCCAGTGTAAATCTTCAGCTGACATTCTTAGAGAACCATCACGAACATCTCTGAGATTTTTTTACCTCTGAATAACAATAGCCAATTTAGAGATCACTGTAGAATGATATTAGGATTTCCTCTGCTTATTACCTGGCACTTTTAAAAAAATTGTTATTACATTATGCCATCCTACAATACTAAAAGATCCTTCTCAAACTCTCTCCAGTCCAATTAAGTTTTCACTGTTTAAGATCATTGAGGAAACAACATTTGTTGTTGATAGTACTATTTACCTTTTTTATTAATAATTTATGCATATATAGAATATATAAACCAGCAGAAGTACACAAACAGTTCCTTGAGGGCCTCGTGAGTAACTTCGCCATGAACATGCATCATTTATTCCTCATCTCTCTTTTTAAAAATAGTATTTCAAGTACTCTTCTAACCATTTCTGAACTGCAGCAATGATCTTTTTTCGAAGATCTTTTAAATGCATTTACTTTTGGATAAGCAGATGTAAAGTTTAATGCACACGCTTTTCTCTTTGACAATTTGATAGGGAAAGACATGAAGGTAACAGGAGTATTTAACTGCAATTCCTTTAAATACAGGTCTTGTCTCTTTCAATAAGCACAGGTAATCACGTATTCAGTAAATGTTTAAAATAGCTGTTCACTATAAAATGATTTAAAGAGAGATATGCAAAATCTTACTCTATATGACTAAAATTCAACAGATTGCACTACACTGCAGCTTTACAGCTGGATCTCTAGACACCCATTACATTTTGTGAGCTGTTTGTACTGTAGCTTTTGATATTCTTAAAGGATTGACGGCATCCATTTCCTTTCAAATAGGGTCGTTTTCAATTTAGCAGCATTCAGCAACCTGCAAATCTGAGTCTGCAAGGCGCTCTTAAGAATATCACTTTCAGACGATGGATGTTTTCCAGGTGGTTTTGCACAGAACCATGAAATGCAGCTGCTACGAAACCTTTGATGAGACATAAGTAGAACAACATCAAAAGTGCGCTTCTTTTTGAGCAAATACATGAAAGCAGAGAACTAGCTGACAGTATCACATCATGGAATTCATTTGAACTCACAGACAGAAACCAAGAGGAAAGACAATTTCTGTGGCCATTGCTTGGAGCATGGCCTATGCTGGATGCAAACACAGAAATAGATTTTTTAACTCCGTTATTATAGAATCAGACACAAAGCAGGAATTAAGCCTTATGAATAGAAATAGACACACATATAGGCACATGTATATATTTTACTTGTTATTTTACTGCAACAGCAAGGTGTGTAAGCCAAATCCACAGCCTCACACGGCCTCTGAGAAGGTCCAGCTGCTGGTAAGGACAGCACTGCCCAGCGAGCCCACGGCGAGCACAGCACACTTACACCCACTTATCTCCTCTGCTAACAACAAGCCCAATCTAAAGCACTTCAGCAAATATTTATAAAACAGCACACTGGCTGCTGTACAAAAGGTCACTTCTCTAGGCAGAAATCATTGATTCTGATGTTATTATATGCTTAAATTCCTTATGCTTAAGGCATATATTTCTTTATATCATTTATAATTTTGTGCAGAAGAGGAAAATTTCAGATGACAAAGCCACCTTTCTGATTTCCCTGTACCTTAGGAAGAGAACTAACACACCTGATCTACAGAGACATTTCATTTGCTTGCTGTCCTGAAACAAACCTGATTCTGTAGCACAAAGATACCTAGTTGTTAACATAATTTATGTTTAAATTATTATCAGGAAAAATACTTTTAAAATTTTAAATTGTAATTTAACTGTATATTTAGTAATTTTTTTAGTATCTGGTTGTTAAGTTTGTTTTCACTTTAACAGATCTTTATTCATATTTGCTCCTTGGTATCACTGCAGTAGTAAGTACTGTTTTCTATTTCAGCCCACTAAACTCCCTCGATACTTTGCAGTACAAAATAAAACCCAGCAACTTTATTGGACTCTGAAAACAAAAAAAAAGTTTCATTTCAGTGTCATTTACAGCCATAATGATTGGTCAATATTGTTATGTATAAGCAAATTTCAGATCTGTTAACTTGCAAGAATGTCTTCCAATAAAAACAGAAACTGAACGCACTCAGTTCACGAAGTCACAGAGTCTTGGCAGTTTTGGTGGCTCTTTCCCTTTTATTGCCGCTTTCCTTAGGTGCTGCTAGATTTCCTGGGAACATCCTTGCCAACAGCTGTGGTCTCACAGCCATTCACATCTTTCTGGTCAAACTGATTAATTTCAGCTTTTTCCTCTCATGGTTCTTAGAGAGCAGCCACAAGAGCAAGAGGGTCCTTGTCCTAAGCTTGGCATGCACTCCACTTCAGTCTCATCTAGGTGGGCTGGTTTTACCCCTAGTTATCTTCCTATCCTGTCTGGAATTTTTAAACTATTTGGAGAGTTTGGGCTTTGTTTTTTAATTTTGTCTTAATTTTTAAGAACCTCCATCATAGTGATACTTTAATGCACAAGACATGTAACTAGTTGTTGATATGGTTCAAACAGTCTTGCATGTGTGGCAAATTTTCCATCTGAATAACTTTGCCAAGCTGCTCTTACTCACACATTTATACAAAGAAATTCGGTTGACATACTTGCATACCTGCTATTGTAACTGGCATTTACAAGGCACTTGTGAATTTTTGTGCATTTCACACGAACTTTTTTGCAAGCTGAAAAATAAGTGTTCCGTTTACAACACTAAGAAATGACAAAAGGCAGTGAAGAGGAAATCACCTTTACACAAAAGCTGGAAAGTAGCATGGGAGCACAGCTGTGTGTCCCAGAACACTATCCTGAAGGATGACTTTAATATTGTTATTCTGTATCTGTCTATTGTCAGCATCATAAGTGCTCAGCCTGGCTCCAGAAAACTATATACAAAGCACTTCCTGCTGAGTACAGAAGGGTTTTTTCCTTGTTGCTATAGGATATTTACACTTTCAGGAATGCCTCAACTGGGAGCAGCACTTAAAATATATCAGCAATATTTCTTTGACATCTGTCACACACATTTCAGCACAGCCCTTTCCAACAACGTATTCTCTTGAATCATCTACTTAAAATCTACCTCATGTGCCAAAGATATGGTGATAATGGAAACCTGACAGTTTTTTGGATTTGTTACACTGGTGAAACCAGGCAATATGCTGAGACAAGTCCAAGCACCTATAGGGAAGGAGATGGAATGATACAGTTGAATTCCATCTGTGTTACAATTACTTGGCTTTTCTACATAATAAAGTGAGTTATTCACATCACTTCCCATTCCACACCAGGGTAGTAACTCAGCCACCACTGACCACCTTAAAAACAGGGGAACATCAGTTTTAATCAGGTAGCCTAAGCTTGCTGGTAGAACCCTAGCAGGCACAGCCATCAGGGAGACAGCAACAAAGAGATTTAACTTCAAGAAGACGCAAACATATTTAACCTTCATTTGGAGGCTACCACAAACTCCGCCTTACCTACTAAGGGCTGAAGCACCCCTAAGACTTTTTCAAAAGACTTTGTTGCTAAATAACTTTAATTTTACTAGTGAAAAAATCCTTAAAGTATTTTAGGAACTCATAATAAGTATCTCTGCATTAAGTCAGCCAGCCAACTCAGTGCTCCAGCTCCAACAGATACCAAAAGAATGTAAAGGGGGAAAAAAAGGAAAAATAACTTGGAATGGTAACACTAAAGTATATTCTCACAACCTCCACCAGCTTGCAGCTCAGACTTCTTGACCCAGAGTTGATATATTTGTGCTTCCCCATCCTTCAAGAATTTTACTTTCACAAATTTGCATAGCCACTTCTTGAATTTGCATAGAATCTACAACACGGTAGAAGGGTTCCACAGCCTAATTCCCTGGTGAGAACCACATACAGCTTTGCAGCTCTTCTGTGCCAAAAACCTGAAACTGATTGGAGTTCCTTCTGCAGTACATGTTATCATGGAACTATTACAGCATGTACCACACACAAATTTTCGATCTGTAATTTGGAAACGACCTCTGCAATGAAAATCTGCTGTACAGAATCTGCCAGGACTCAGTTGGATAAGTGATGCCACAGCCGACCTGCACATTTAGCACATAACTGGATCACTGTCCTTGAGATCAGGAACTGCGTCTGCCAAAGCAAGGAACGTGTATGCATTAACCACGGTCTGAAATACAGAGTCGTGCAAGCTGCAAATCCTTTTAGCAGAAAGACTGATGAGAGTAGGATAGTGTGACAGGTCATTTCAGAGAAGATAAGAAAGAGGATATTCATGTTTGTAATGCATATCCAACATCCATAAGTGCCTCACATTACATCTAAATGCTCCCATGAAAGAGCATCATTACAACAGGCCTGTTCAAATAACACCAGGGGCTGGCGATTTTGCCTTACTGACCATTCCGCAATTTTTCTGTAATTGTTATTCTTCATTACAGCCCACAAGCAGCAGGGTTTTTTGCAGATGTAATCCTGAAGTTCAGTATCACTTACACAAACACATACTTTGCCTTTTAACACTTGTGGGTTTTGTTTGCTTGGGTCTTTTGACAGTTTTGATATTACTTCTATCATGGACCTTTCAAAGATGCACTGAGAACATGGCAATCAAATTTGGTTGCTCTGCAAAATTCTGAAATCCCAAGGAGGGGCAAACCAAAGTCCATGATCTGTAATGATACCCTCTGAAAACATGTGCTAGACAAGCCATGCTACGGGAGAATTTTCCATTACTGCATGAAAAAATCTATTCTTTGGAAAAGCAACAAACTATCACAAGGTGTACTTGGTTTGTTTCATGCTACCCCACTCGTGCTAATTTGCTGGAAATCTATTGTAGATTTTGCACTGGCTTTACTGTGTTTTATGTCTAGCCCTATCTGATCAATAATGAATTTGCTTTGCAAAGGAGATCAGCTTGCTGGAAAATGTCAATTGTCCATGAGGGCTTGAAAAACCTCCATTTTTCAGAATTCTTTTTCTCAAGATTTTCACGAAAAGGAACAGCACACAAAAGTGACCTGGAAAAGAACTTGTGGTTTTCACGTGAGAATATGTACTAGTATTAAAAAGAGAGGCAGAAAGGTAGTCATTTTCTGTTCTCGTAATCACCATAATTTTGTATTCATGATGACAGCTTACTGGTAATTATGTGTGAGCTATCTATGCATACACACTGATATTTATACTGTCCTTGCATGCCATTTACTGAATGTAGGTTTTACATGACATGGTCACTAAGGTCCAAATAGTCCAACCAAAGTCAAAATGCAGTTCAAAGTGCTAGCAATTGCTGTGAACTAAGCAAATTCCCTAAGGAGAGATGGTCTTCCCAATGAAGGCCTAATGTACACAATTTAGACTTTATATCTCTTTCATCCCCTTTTATGGCAGATATTTTATTTTACTTGTTGTTAGTATGAAACACTGAGCATTTTATTCTGCTTATAAACTACTCCACTCTAATTTAAATACAGGCATCAGGCAGAATTCCTTAGATTCTATATTGCAAATACTGAATGAAACACTAGTAAGAATAATAGCTTAAAACGCTTCATGTAGTAGGCATAATTTATGCATGTTTTTCTATACTCATCTCATTGCAATAATCTCTTAACCTTGAAATGCACTTTTTTATTTTTAAGTTTGTATGATTTTCATCTGAAAGGTCTGAAAAATTCATCCTGGGAATTATTTTTCACTCGTCTGGGACCTAACATTTCTTATCCTCAGATAGCTCTGTGTTCTCTGAGGAACTAATGAGCTCATCATATATGGAAAAAATACATACACAAAATTTGGAATTTTTTTACATGAGCCTACATGAAACAACACCTAAAGCTTTTGGGTTCCCTCTTACTTCCCTGAATTGATTTAATGTGCAACAAGTCCTTTGGAATGCAGTCGAAACAGGCTGCTGCCACTTTATCTTAGAGGGATACATTATAAAACAATTCCCTCCTTTTCATCCATAAACAAATCCTGTGCTACCTTCACAAAAGTCTGTCTTTCTCTTGTCTCAGGTGAGGATTTCACAGGGTCCCTTATTTAGAGAAGTATCTTTTTACCTCCCACCTGCCCCCTAAGTTGCTCTTGACAGGCACACACCATAATAAGAGTGTGAGCCTGAGTTAGTTCCCACAGAAAAAGCAAAACCTCTGGGGAACTGTGCAGGAGCAATGCACACCTAGAACATCAGATAAACAGGCACATATTTTCCCAAGTACCTGGAAAAGGGAATGTCCAAAGAACATTCACTGTGTTTTATCATTTTAAAAATAGAAAAAATAATCAGTATTTGAGGAAGATGCAAAGGATGGAAGTGCAGATACACCTACTCTGTCCAAAAATACATTTTGTGTAGGATTTTGCACACAGGATGTCCAATTTTCTCACAAGGAAGTGGACTAGGTCATCAAAAGGAAATTTTCTTAAGCATTATATATTCTCAATCCCAATTTTGTAAAAAAGTTCGAAAATGTCCAAGAAGTAAGAAATTGTCCTCCCATCCACCCTCCCTCTAAAAACGTAGAACATTAAGAGAAACTATTGTGAAGGAATTTCTAGAAGTACATGGCTACTGAATAAAAAAAAAACAGGCATTGGATTACACTCTTAATCATTAACTAATGAAGTGAAGGTCATCAGAAAATAAACACTGAAGCTCAACTGTACATTAGAAACCAGCTATTGCCAAGACTATGGATCAGACTGCGCAGTATGGAAGCTGTGGGATCCATCTGGCTAGAGCACAAGAAAAACTCCATCTTCCTTGGTACTTATCAAGTCAGATGATTCTACAGTAGTGTGAAAGTTCCCTCAGTTTATTTCAAGATACAAAGTGCTGCAGACACATGCTTTCAAAGGCTGCCGAGACAAAAAAATTAACAATTTTGGAACAGAATAGCGATCAGAGGCAATTCAGTTTACGGTATGTACCAGGGCTGAAAGCAAAGTTAACTTCTATCCACAGCTACAACCAGTACTCCAGATTTTTTTTTAGGAAATGATGCAGCCATGAATAGAGTTAATTAACACAACATGGCTCCTGCTGTACACGAGGGACATGGAATCCACTACATTCTTCACCAGCTCTATAGGAGAGGGTTTCTATACATCTAATTCTGACCTTTCAGGTCAAACTGCAAAGCATAGAGAGTTGTTTTGAAAACGACAAGAACCCAGAAGAAAAAAACAATCAAGGAAGAGGTTAAAAGTAAGCATAATTATGAACATGTAGCTGTTCATATAGATTGGTACATAAAAATACAGCATTTCCTGTTCCAGAAAGAGATCTCTGAGTGCTTTATGTACTTCAGAGAAGGTTACACATCTTTAAAAAGTAGTCACAAAAGTAAAAATAAATATTTTCACATTTACACTTTGATGAGAGCGCCTCTTGTATTTAATGTGGTACAAATCTCACTTATGGAGGTCTTACCTTTGTTCAGTAAAGTTACCTTAATTCAGTGGTTGTTCCTAGGTATACAAGCCCTTGGACAACTACGTGCTTTTCTGCACATGGAACAGTGCACCGTAAGCTGTGAATGCATTCTAATCTTACTGGAACTGAGTTCACAGATCAATTTCCACACTGGCTCCCAACAGACTTTCACATATCATGGTGGGTGAACCCAATATTTTTGCAATTTAATATCTGACTACTTTTAAAACTCTTCCAAGTAAAGCAACATGAACATTTGAAGAGCATGTCTGAAAACCACTAGTAGATATACGTGCTGACTCAATGCTTCCCTAGGAATTTTTTCAGATACAGACCCACATGAGTGCATTTCCTCTTCACTTTAAGCTCAAGGCCAAGGACTCATTCTCCTAAAGTCAAATACATGCAAATTATAAAATAAGAATTTATTGTAGACATTTTTCTTACCCTTGTTCCCACATGTGAACAATGAGAGCAGTGACAGATTATACCGCTAATAAAAAAATCTATGCATTCTTTTTTCTTCTTTTGTTACAATAAGTTTCTAGCACAGAGATATATGTGATATTAAATCACTTTATGGTTTCAAGAATATGAGGGATTTCGGACAAAGACTAGAAGCCACCTGCACCAATTGCTACTTGAATAAGTGTTTTTGTGGGTTCATGGCTGTGTTACTGACACCAGAACCTTTTCCCAAGTCTCTGCAGGATGAATGTCACTTCATTCTGATCACTGGGACTCTTTTAAACACCAGTAAATTTTCCAAACCTGACCAGTTTCATATGCAGTATGTGCCACTATTTAAGTTATTTCTAAAAACCATTTCACTGGTATCTAGACCTACTACCCACATGTCCAGGCACCCCTTGTAGCAGAGTCCAGCCAATCCCAATAGTGCTCACTAGAAAATCCAGCATGGCTTGATGGATCTTTTGAATAAAAGGAACTGTTTGAGAATTACCTGGTGATTCTTCTGAACTATACTGCGTGATGTCCTTTATAGGACCTATGAACAGCTCCAGTTTTCTTTTATTCTAGGCAGCCTTGAATGTTTCCTAACAAAGCATCCATCAAGATAAAAACAACACATACAACTGGCTAAACACCAGTAGGTTTGCAAACTATGGGAATAAAGACACTTGCTACTATGCCAGTGGGAGTTTCAAGTGGCTAAGGCACATAGGGTTGAATTTTTTTCCCCTATTAATCCAGTGTAATTCCTAATACACGAATGCTGAGTAATATCTTGAGAACTAGAGAAGCATTCATACATTCTTGATTCAAGTGGATGCTAAGCATTAGTACCTTCCCTAAATAAGGTAAATGCTCTAGGGAGAACATGATGACAGTGTTAAAGTTAACGACCCAGAGCAATAGTATTTAAAACAGATTTGGTGCTAGCTTAATCATATTAATTGCTACATTGGACAAAGTGGAGAGCAATGAATACATTGTCCCTGGATGTCCTGAAGCAGCATCTTGTCCATTATGTTAAGGATGCAATGACATTCATGATCTCCAGGTAACTGGTACTTTGAATGTACTTTGTTTGTCCTGCTACATCAGCTAACTATGAATTATTAATCTAAGCAGTCCTCAAAGTACTTTTTTCCTACTCTGTGAAGTACCTTTAACAAGGCAATCTGTCTCTTTACTTAATCACAGCAATGCTTGTCAAAGACTGTTACCGGTTTGAGGATAAAATGGTGAGGAGAGGAGAGAGAATGTCATCTGGTGCTACTGCCCTAAGAGGATTGGCACTCAGCTTTAAGTATGTGTACTCTTCCCTTTCCCAAAAAAATTTACCAGGAAGGAACTGGATTTGTCAGAACGCACCAGCAGCCATTCCCCAAAAAGTAACCTCAGGTCTGCCATGGTCAGGAGCCTGGGAAGTTAACAGAGCCTTTTTTTATGTGAAGTTTCAAGGTGATGAAGAGTGCCACTGCAGTCTCATGCTGCCCACAGCCACCTGAGCAGCCTGTGCTGGGCTGGGGGGGCTCTGTGTCCTACAGTCTCAGTCTAAGTACGTCAATGAATCCATCGACCCTCGGACATTCCTCCCTCACAACCGGCCAGCAATGCATGGGAGTTCCCATAATTCCTCCAGAGGTCCAGAAACAAAGAATGAGTAGACTAAAGAAAAATAAATAAATAAATAAATAAACAGCACTGTCACACTGTCTTCTTCACTTCTGTGCAATCAATACAAAAAACAAACATGGCAAAAAAGACATTAACTAAGTCAGAATGCTACAAAACACATCATGGCTGATGGCACTTGGGTCTGATTTGGTTAACAATAATAAAATAAAGATATGTAAAACAGGATATGTGTTACAAAAATCAGAATTCATATAACTGCTATTACAGACGTCAAACATTTAAAATAGAATCATTGACAAAAGAGAAAGAGAAATAATTGGAATAGGATTTCTCATGATACAATGAATACAGCCAGATTAAGAAGTCCTGTTTTCATTCAAAAATGTCTAAGGACTATACTCACTATTGAAACAGATAATATAATAAATCAAATAACCTTGTAGAATAAAGGCAATACTCATACCTTTTTAATTAGATAAAGGTTTTCAGGGGAAAAAAAAAACAAAATGAAACATAAAAAAACAAATCTGATTTTCTCTTTTCCTTAGTAAATGGAACTAACATAAAAAAGTAATTTGTTAAAAAAGAGTAATTTGTTCAGCTCTCAGAGAGGTCAATTTTTAACAAAAATTTCTTAGGAAAAGAAAATCAATTTAGTTACCTTTCATTTCAAGCTCCTAGACTGGATAATTTTTCCTCTTTCATAAAATCAGTCAAGTTTGTGTATAGGACTATCTACACATTGCTTGAGCAACAAAGCTAAGAAGTCTTCTAATTACATCCAAGGTCACAGAACCAAAGTGGACAATGAGACTTCCAGATTTTTTTCTGCTTACACTATCTTTTTTTTTTTTTTTGCAAGCATAATTTCTTAAGGGAAAGAATCTGCTGTCAGCAACTGCAATATTTTCTGCTAAGTCATTCCACCACCTTGCAAAGACATTTTGAAACATAAAAGTGATTTACAACAACATTTTACAACAAAATGCTGCACTAGTTATATGAGAGATGAGCACAGTATATCAATATGCAAAGAATAGGAAAGCTCCTGCAAAAAAATTAGCAACAATCTGTAGGAATTTTGCAGAGTCACAGCAGGCCTAGGACCTCAAAGACCCTGATGGTTTCAAATATACTAAATTCTGATCAAGGACTGATCAAACTTAAGAGGCTCAGTAAAGACCATGCACGAAGAATAATGAATTAGTAAAATTAAACTGGCTTCAGATTCCAGGTTGTGAAAACTCTTTCTATACAACACATGTAGCAGCCTCTTGAGCCTGAAGAGATCCTTCTGCCTTGTTCTAGCTGGTAGAAGCCACAACACAGTGTTACAGAAAGAGCCACCAAGACATTTCCTTCCTAGGGAGGGTCTTCAGGCTGCTGAAGATGACCTGAGTTTTCTCACCAGCAAGGAGACAAGTAGCTGCAGCACATACATAAAAACCCACTCGCACAGAAAACACTTTTTTCCCTTGTTTCTATATTTAATTGCTTATTTATATACTTCCTCTAATTTCTGCTTATCCCAACTATTTTGAACTTACCAGTGGCTGTACAGATGCCATAAAATACTGAAGGAATTCATTGCTGAGATGAGGGTAAGTGCGTCATTTTCAAGGTCTCTCTTACTTCAGATCACATATTGCAAAGAAGATCTACACTTCACAGCCAGGGATGGCAGTTTCAGGGAGGGCAGCAAGAGGGAGGGGAAAAACAACAACCAAACTTACAGAAAGACTTAGGTGCATTTTACATTGATGTACTGAGGTGATTACGGATCTCCACAATAACATTAACACTAATTCTCCAGGACAAAAGTCACAATATAGAATTAAAGTTCTTTTGTTCTCACAGTTAAGATCTACTGAGTCTATTCTGAAGCAGTTTTGTTAGTGTACCAGCTGCACAGAGGGAATGTTTATGTAACGAAATGGAGAGGGCTGCAATCCCTGTTCTGTCCCTTTTAATTCTGGCTTTTCAAATGACATGAGGAACCCAGGTGGAAAGAATCGCTCTGCATGTCTGGCCATGTGGCAGAAAGGAAAATGTAATTGATTATTTGTATTAAGGGAACTGGTTTTGCCAGAAGTATCAAGTTTATTCAGTTTCATGCTTAAAATGAAATATGCAGTGTAGTTAAATATTCTGTCTTTATTTTATACATAGTTTGAGCTGACTATAGGTATTTCCATGATAGCAATAATGAAAATTGCTATGTAAACCTAATTAGAAAGTTAATGGAAAGGGAATGAAGAATGCTGTGATCAAAAACTCAGATCTTGAAATGCACTCATATCTTCAAGTCTAGACACTGTCCCTGCTTCTGTCTGTAAAAATGTTAAGAGTTGCCTCAAGTCCATCAAAAAGAAAGAATGACAAGAAAAGACAGCGATATTAAGAGATTCAAATAAAGGCTTCAGAGACTAAAAGGAACAAGTTGTCTTCCAGTTTTTCTTTGATATAAGTTTAATAATAAATTACTCCTCTGTGCTTAATCACTTTGCAGACACATTACTTTCCGGGTACCCAAATGCTGGATATATTCACACGCTGGATCTGTTATCACTGCAGCATTTGTAAATGGAGCAGAGACTGCTGAAGCAAAGGTTCAAGAAGATACAGAACCACATAAGCAATTTACCCATTCGAGACCCCCACATTTCATATTGTTGATAAGAGAACACTCAGAAGCAATCTCTACATTTGTGCTCCCAAAGGACACATGCTTTCAGCAGCGTATCAGCAACCTGTGACTTCTATGCAAATTAGGCAACTTAATGTCCAATTATGCCATTTCCATGCAAAAGCATAGACTGCATAAGCTGCTATTAAATTGTTATTTTAAAAAAATGTTTATTTGTGTAGTCAGGTGTCATCTGAAAAAGAAATTTAGGAAATAAGCCTTGAGAGGAAAAAAAATCTCAAAATCAACACATGATGCTGTCAAGCAATGAAACAGCTGAAATTTGAAGGCAACAGTGTCAGTTTTCCACGCATGGAAAGCTACTAACCCAAAGTAACAGAAGGAACTTTAGGCTATTAGTGAAGTTTCTGTCTCTTCAAAACAGCTGTAATTGACAAAAGAAAGCAACCTGACAAGATACAGCTCATGGTTCCAGAACCTGGATTCTGCCTCTCAGCATTACACAAGTGAACTCTGATGGGATCAGTCACATTGCAGCAATAAAGCAGGTGATAGCCAAAACTGCTCTCTATTGATTTTTTTTTTCAGCTTGCTCTCAGGAACATGTTTTGAACAGCTTCAAGAGGGGAATCTGGAAACAAGCACTTTCTAAAGTCTATTAGCCTAATAAAGCATTGTAATCTGCTGTGAGTTCAATTCTTTGGAAGCTTCTCTCACACCATTTTAGTTGTCATTTCTTTGATTAAGGCTACAGTGATTCGTATACCTGGCTAACAGCCCGGAAGAAAGTCTTGTAACATAAAGGATTATGTTACAGGGTGAAAGTATCAGCCCAGAGAAACAATCTTTACCCTTTCTCTCTCTTTAATGACTTAAAATCATGAAAGGTTTAAAGGGTGCAGAATGGGTCTTCAAGAGAAGAAAATAGCCAATTAAACACAGAACGTCATCACCAACTGTCTCCTGCTCACCTTGCTGCCACACGCCTGCAGATTTCCTGCACGACAAACAAAAGCAGTTGCCTCAAGCCTGGCATCCTCGTCCTTTCCACCTGAACAGCCGGACACTGAGCCCTTCTCCCCTGCTACCTGCCAGGGAAAGCGTGTGCTGTGCTGGGTCAGCAGCAAACCCCGGCCCACAGGGTCATGGTGCAGGTGGGAAATTCTCAGAACACCTTCTGACCACGAGTCACACCCACCCAAAGCATTACACAAGTGGTATCCAACATCACTCAGAGAGCTTCAGGAGATAAACGCTGCCAAAGCAACTGGGCTGCAGTAAGCTGGCTTGGGGTATACCCTTCATAAGGAAACCAGCCATGAGACCTGCTTGTTAAAATCCTCGTGTCTTCATGCTGGTGCCTGACTTCATCCTCTCAATGAGCTGGTGCTCACTGGTGCTCACAAAGCGGGACAGTGCAGGACAGGATTGTCTTCCCTTAGAAATGAGGCAGACAAATACTGCCGAGACAGACTGTGAAAACTTCTGTTAATGATGGGAGACACGAAGCTGGAACACAAACAGAGGCAGAGAAGCAAATCTTGCAGCCCAACGACTGTTTCTAATATCCACAGAAAGGCTGCAGATCCACAGCAGCAGGGTAAGCGGGAGGCAGCAAGGATGACTGGAAAGTCTCTGAAAGGAGTTCCAGGCATCAAATGCTTTGCTCTTTCCAGTACCTGCTGTCAAACACTTCAAAGAAAAGCACATGAGATACCAGCTGAGATAAATATGAGAATAAGCTACTTAGTCAAACATCTCAGCTTAATTCCTACTGCTTGGAGACTCAGAGGTGATTGCTTATATCTCTGACTGGTTTTAAAGCACAAATTTAAACACTATTAGTCAAAAGTATCCAACTCCTTTTGATTCTCATAGATTTTTTTTTGTCCAAGAGCAAGAAGACTGAAGGAATCCAATGCCTAAAGAAAAAGTCTTTCCTTAAACTCAACTCTACTTCTTCCAAAAAGAAATTTAGTTTTGAAAGCAGCCTAGAATGTGAGAATCCTACTATGAAAGCATAAAATCGAAAATGCTTGATTCCAAAGTCTTTTTCAAGAAAAATAGTCTGACTGTGCAGGTTTTGGTGGAGGGGTTTTGTGGGGAGAGCACCCTCCTTCGGCATGGAAGTGCTTTTTTGTCAAGAGACCATAAAGATTCCTGTTACCACCCACTAATTTTCATTGTTATCAAATGTTTTTGTTATCAACAAAAATGAAAAACTTTCTGCTGCTTAATCCATTTACATGTTTATACATTTCAACTCTCATTATTTATTTTTTCAGATACTACCTATTACTGACTTTGCTTCTAAAAGACATCAACTTTTACAACCTTCTTCAATACCACTATCATGTCTTTTTTTGCTTTTGATGCAGTAATTAGAATTCAAGGTATTCCTTTATGGAAGAACTCAACAAGAAATTTTATCATGTTATTACTTAGTCGGACTTGCATTCTTTTTCTCTACCACTGAAGCTCAGCTTCATGCCGACTTTTGCTAGAGAACTTTAGTTTGGATTTGGATTGCTGGAGAACTTAATGTTTTACCAGAGTTATTGATGAATAAAATTAGCACTTCAGAATTCTTTACAGGTAGGCTTTTCTGCTTCCTTAAGCATGAAACACATGATAATTCAATTGCAATTAATTTTCAACATAAAGAAGTTACCGGGAATTCTTCTGAATTTGTTCCTTCTGAATTTAAAACCCATTTAAGTCAGGCATAAAAGAATATTTAAAGTCATGGCAATATGATCGTAAAGAACTGAAACCACGGTTTTGTCACCCAGTCTGATGAAAACGAACAAAAAATATTCAGGTTTATATTCAGTGTCTTACTGGGTGCTAGTTCTGCCTCTGCTAGCACAGAGCCCACATACGTTACGTTCTAGATTATGAGGTAAAATGCAGTGGATTGTATTAACTGAGAAAAAAATGGGAAATGCAGTAAATAGGATAATAAAGAGTGTCAACTGTATTTTAAAATCAGAACCTTCAGGGTCCTCTATCACGTGATAATGACAGAAGCAAATGTGATTCTTGCATAAAAGCTAAACCTGGGAGGAGGTATGTGCTCCCCAACCAGACACAATTAACTGTGTGAGGTGGGTTGGACCCCAGGCACCCACCAAAGCCGCTTTATCACTCCCCTTCACAACTGGACAGGGGAGAGAAAATATAATGAAAGGTTCATGGGTTGAGATAAGGTCCAGGAGAGAGATCACTCACCAAATATCATCACAGGCAAAACAGGCTCAAATTGGGGATATTAATTGAATTTATTACTTACAAAATCAGAGTAGGATAATGAGAAGTAAAATAAATCTTAAAACTACCTTCCTCCCACTCCTCTCTCCTTCCCAAGCTCTGTCTCCCCTCCCCAGCAGCACAGGGAGACAGGGAATGGGGCTAGTGGTCAGTTCACAGGTTGTTTCTGCTGCTGCTCAAAGTCTCTTTCCCCTCCTCCAGCCTGGGCTCCCTCGCATGGGATATAGTCCTGCATGAACTTTTCCAGTGTGAGTCCATCCCACCTTCAACAACCACATGCTTTTTAAATACCTACACTGTTAGAACCCATTCAAAGGTGTTTTGATTGCACAAACACATTCCATTAAAGTAATGGATTTTTGGAAGACAAAGAATTTATATTAATACCCGAACAGAACCACAAAAGCTCTTCAGAACAATGTTCCAGTTATCACATCACCATTTTATTCACCAGAAATAGAATACGAAATTGGCTTCATCCACCTACTTCTGCCAAGTACCCTAGGTGCTGTTTTCACCTTGGCTGTTAATTCTCAAGCAGTTAAAGAAAATTTAACAGCTAAAAGGGTGTACAGAGTATCAGAGATGCCTCTAGCAACAGCTAGAACCTTGTTCAATTTGTCACCTTCTTTAAATTGCCCTTTCCAATGCAGTAAGGGACATTATCAAAAATCACGTTAATCTTTTCATACACAGTTTCGTATAGTTTCCACTGACAAGGAAACTGCTGGCCATTAGGAAATTGCTGGACATTGCTGCAAAGAGGGGAAAAAACAAGGTTTCATTTGCTGAAATCTGTTGATTCCAGAACTGCTTATCCACATGATATCCTTGCCAGCTGCCAGTCCTCAGTGTGCACAGCACATGAACAGAGAGCTGATCTCGCCGTGCCCACGCTGCAGGAGAGCTCCAGCTGCTCTCAGTCTCAGTGCAGTCTCAGCCTTGCTTCATCAGGGGGAATCCACTCCTGGCACAGCAATGGCATGTTCAAGTGCCCATTAAAAGGCTCCAAATGCAGACACAAAGCTTCAAACACACAGAAAAGCAAATATGAATCAAGAAGAAACACTTCTACTCAATCAGTCATCAGTGTAAATGCAACCCATGTACATCCAGCAGGAAACAGCACTGGGATATCCCAGCTGCACATATTTTCAGGGATCTCACATCAGTGAGGCCAGAGGATTCCATTACATATCTTGTGTTGTAGTCACCTCAGACACAAAAATAAAGATAAATGACGAACAGTAGCACCTTGTTGGAATGCAAGATTTCCCAGCTTCCTTTCCCACTTATCACGTAGGAGTTTCCTCAGTCAAACAGCCCATACCTCTCCCACCAGGTGGCTGATAAGAATGTTCCAGCTATCTACAAGCAGCTCCACAGCATCAGTGAGCTAAAGCTTTTTTCCCTCTTTTGAGTGTATTCACAACCAAGCTATCACCAGAAACAGACAGTCTAATGTATGCCAAACAATTAAGACAGCTTTTGCAGATAACAGAAACACACTATATGCCCTAGCAGGCTCCAGAGAACACATTCAACATAAAACCTTTTGAAGGAGACCATGTTTACTTAGATATGATAATGTCTGGCATTTAAACCACTCTTCAGCATTCTGAGATGCCATTTTCCCCTTCAAATGTTTATCTTTTCCCAGTCTTTAGAGCATCTCTCCCTGATTTTCTAGTACCACCGTGCTAAACAAATCAATACAAGCAAATTTTTGCATGCAGATAAGACCAAAATCACAGTAGAAGACTGTGACATCAGTTTAACTGCATGGTCACCTACAGCTGATGTGCTGCCCTGGTCTGTGGGCTAAATAGTCTGGCAAAAAAAGACAACATTCACATCTGTCTTAACAAATCCATTTCCCTAGTTAATCGTTCCTTTTCATTTTTAAAGATACCACAACAGCATAATGACATCATTGCTGGTACCAAAGTAAAATCTGGAAGGTGGAAATAACCATGTGAAATCTGTAGTTGTGCTTACAAGCTACTTTTACAAAGAGGATTAAAAATATAGGAACAGTAGTGAAAAAGGATAATCCCTAATGTGAACATTTATTCTTCAAATTTCATTGTATTAAATTTTACTTTTCCTTAGACAGAAAGCCAAATATTTTTAAACAATTCAGAAAAAAAAGAAGGAAAACATGCAAAAGTAGGCACTGTGTGTGTGCATACATTCATAATCCAGGTACATGACAAATCAAATTCTCATGCATTAGCAGAAAGCATAACAAGGCAAGGGATATTTGCCTTAAACCAAAACACTGACAGAGTCTGAGACTGCTTTTGCTTCCTCTACCTGACAGCTGCAAGTATATCCCCAAGAAATTACATAAGTAGGAGAGTAAGCGGGGCAGTTCTATTTCAGGCTTTGCTATTAACTTACTGCATAGGTTTGAGAACTTGACTTTTATTTTCAGTTGACCCATGTCATGATCGCTATTTTTCCTACCTGCTATATATCAAAAGGTCATTATTATACTTATGTTCACCTTTTTTCATTTATAAAAAAAAAAAATACCATGTTAAGTTCCACTAACAAAATAGGAAGTCTGTTTTTCCCCTAACTGGGGAAAGTATACAGGGGCAGAGAAAAAAAGGAAGAAAAAAAGCTAACAAGCCCCAGTCAACAAACCCCCAATCACTTCCATCAATAAAATAATAATATGTAAACATACAAGCATTTCTCCCACTTTACCCAAAACTCTGCCGATATGAAACTTCTAAGAAATTCCTAAATCTGTGTAGCCGACACTGGTCTTTAAGCCGGAAAGAATTTGCCATTTATGCATTACAAAGCGCCAAGTGGCAGTGAAGTAAGGATTTTTCTATAAAGGAGAATCCAGCTGAGCTCTGCCGCAGGCACAGAACGTTTGCAGTGCAGTTAAACGAGGCAGGTCGCGTTCTTTCACACCTGCGCTGCCACCCGATGGACATTCCAAATATCCCCATTCCCGAAACCCGGGGATTTCCTCACTCAGCTCACTGTTACCAGGTACTGAGCCTGCTCTTTCTCTGCCTGAACATTAAATGCAGCACTACTCACTCTGCCTAAAGTGGGGAAGTTTCTTTCTAGACTCTCATACAACTTCAAATTGACGACCACAAATTTCATTCTAGTGAGGGGTAAAGTCTTTGTTGTTAAGAAGAATATGTGACATTTACAAACAGTTAAGGCTTTCTGTACATAAGGATATGTTGTTATCTAAAGAATTATAAAAGCACAAGGCAATCCTTTGGCATTCCTCCAGCATGTATTTGCTTTCAAACTCTTAACAGTAATAATTTTGAACTAAAGCCTCTTCATGTTTGTTATCTAGATCACAAGAAATTGTATAAACAAACAATTTGCAGACAAATTCTGCTAGTAGAACATCTAGTCTTTGTCCCTGCCAGGGAAAAAGTAGTTCACAGCATTATGTGCTTATGTACTTGACCTGATTTTACACCAGGATCAGAGCTGCTGATTTTGCAAAATGTATCGTACAGTTGAAATCTGCACAAGATATATTCATGTATTGTGGGGTCTCAGTTAAAGATATCTCTATCTGGAGCACCAAAGAATAAAAAAATTAGGTCTCCAAACAATTATTCAAAAGTTGAAGCTACTTGAACAGGTAAATTCTATTTAAAATTCTGCCATTAAATCAACATAATTTAGTCCCAAGAAGTGAGTATCAGCTCTTCCACAAACAGCAAGTTATTTAAAATTTTCTTATAAAAGCACTTAAAAAATAGAATCCCGTGAAATATCCACTGAGTTTTACGTTTAGGTTGCAATAAACATTCTACATTCATAATGTGGAGTTTAGAAGACCCTCTCATTCTAAGACATACAGCATTAATCTGCTGCATAAAACAAATACTACGTAACAATCAGCTCTTTTATGAATAATTCAAGTCCAAATTAAGTTTTGAATGTTTCCATTTTAATTGTGTGCTGGTACAATATGATAATCACTATGTGAAATAAATTATAGGCCAGCAAGGAAAAAAGAAAGTGCCTTTTCTATTTCTGCTATTAAATGTGATCAGTATATTGGAAATCCTCTTCAGGACAAGGCAAAGTGTCCCTTGTTTAGCTTCCAATTCAGAATTATTTTCTCTTAAGAAGTCTACAGTCACAGCATAAATTTTAGAGAGTATAAACACTGGTCATACTGTATCACCACTTCTCTATGCACATCACTTTCCAGTTCTCTTGCACCACAACTAGAAGGTCACCCCTCAGTATAAAAAATGCTATCAAAATAGCTGACCCATGGTTTTTGTTACTTTTCATGAAAAAATAGAAAAGATTGCTAAAGCACTGTAATATGTTGCTCAGACACGGGTACTTAGGTATTGGTATGAAACACAGTTCACAAGGAATCAAAATATACAAATCTACACCTGGAACAGCGTAAAAAACCCCAGAAACAGAAGGTATCTCATTGAGAGTTCAGAAGCGTGAGGAGCCAACCTGTCTCCACCCTAGTTGTCAGAGGCACGTGGGGGAGGGATTGCACATGTGCCATGCCCACGAGGCAGCCAGAAGATGGAGGAAAGCCTTGTCTCTGGGGATACTGACTGGCAACCGGTTCATGTCTCCCACGGGACAGGCAGGCAGCAGGGGACACCAAGGACACTGTGTCCTCCAGGGACACTCTGCAATCAGACGGCGAAAGGTCTCTGCCAATGGACTGCAGCTGGACATTGGACTGGGCCAATGGTGTCTTATCAGCAGGCAGACCTTGGGAGCAAGGGGCGTAAAAAGTAACTGCACCAGAAGCTGTGGGGTTTTTTGAAAACTTGCTTTTTGAGCGTGGGCTTTTGGCTGGGGGTCTTGTGCCTTTTTGCTTTTTGACTGGGGAGCTTTGGGGGGCTCTTGGAACTTATGCTTTTGTCTTTTTGGGGTCTTTTGAGTCTTACGCTTTTTGCCCTGGCGCCAGCCTACCTTTTGGCTCTCCTGCCCTCGCTGGCTCTCGCTCGCCCTCGCATCTGTCCTGCCTCCCTGTATCCCTGACCAGCGCCCTGCCTGCTTCACCTCTGCGTCCGTGCCTGAGCCACCTGCATGCAGCCCTGCCCGCCTCCGAGCCAGCCTGCCGCCCATCCTCACCGCGACGCTGTGCGGGCTCCTGGCGCTCCTGCCCGAGCCCCTCACCTCGCGTCCGGCCGCCCGTGGCCGCGGGCGCTGTCCCCAGGCCGGCAGCGTGCGCACCCCCGCCTCGGGACATCGACGGCACTCCCCGACCTCCGGCGGTAACTCCCTCTTTTCCCTCTGTCTTCTCTCTCTCTCTCCCTCCCATTTTTCTTCCTCTTGCTGTGTCTTTTCTGGCCCTCTTTAGTAGGGTAACTCTTTTTTTATTTTGTTCGTTTTTTCGTTACCAGTAAACGGTTCTCAGATACAACGCTTGCCTCGTTTGGCTTAATTTCGTTCCTGACCATCCATTTTTAAAAGAACTCCTCGCAGTTCTCCACAGTGGGACGCGACAAGAAGGTATTTTTAAAAAGTAAACGTAAAAAACATTGGTCTTTTTCAATTGCTTATCTTAATGTATGGCCTATGCTACTCTTCATGGCGTTGCACAAATATTTCCTTGGCCTATTGTCAAATAATCACAGCTCTCCAGCTTCCAAACAGCACTCCTGGTAGCTTTTAGCTGTTACACGCCTCTGTGCTCATCTCCACTGCTCACAGCACCCACCTGCACAAGGGCACCCAGCTGGTTTGCATTTCTGCTGCTGACTCTCAAAATGCTATCCTGTTCATTAAGCACAGGTGCACTGCTCCTGTGATCTTCTGAACTTCCCAGCCCCAGGCTGGAAGCAAAGGTGGGGCTGAGTGGGACAACAGGGCCATGGAATTCCCAGGAATGAGGTTCCACCACAAACTGCAGCTGCACGGGGAGAATTCTTTTCCCATTGCTCCTCTCTACTCCGTTCCTGACCCAAAGACAGGCTGATAGATATTCAGGTTGATAATGCAATGCTACCACTGATTTTTAACCCTACCTTAAAAATGTCACATTTTCACATCTAAAAGTTAAATGTGGAAATAAATTAATAAATAATGTATATGTTAGGGCTTTAAAAACAGTTTTAAACACTGACATTTTCATGTATCGTTTTATACAATGGTTGGTTATTTTGCCATTGTTAAACACCTGGACATCCCTTCTTGGAAAAATAAAATGGTTAGGAATACACACACACACCAGTACTCTCAGTTTTAAAAGGATAGTTCTTTCATTTCATTCACCAAAAGTACATTTCACAGAGAAAGTCTGCATTTTATTTATATAATCTTAGGGCACTGAAACTATATTTATCACTGTTATTAAAAAAAACCAAGACTAGCTCTCATTTTATTTTACTTCAAAAAGCCCCAAACAAACAAAAAAACAACACAGCACCTGAAGAACTCACTAATCATCTTCTTTGCTGCCTTGGTTTGGGGTTTTTCTGTCATTTGGAAAGCAAAAAGTACATAGGTGGTGTCCGTGGATTATTTTAACATACTACCTGTGTTTATGCCCATTTTGCACTATGCAGCACCATTTCCTAAATGCTCTTGTATTGCACCATTTACTGAGTTGCAGATTATCCAGCTCTTACAATAATGATAAACATTTATTTTAGACACCTTGTAGCAGATACTTTTCTTTCATAACTGCTTTCATAACACAAAGGAAGTATCAAAGTGTTTTTACACTAATTTTTTACTGCTGTTTCACATCAGAATTAAACATCCCTTCTTTACTAGTTCAGCTTAAAAACTAAGAGAGATCAGGTATTATACTAAATTTGCCTATAAAGCTGTATAGTTACTCCCAATTTTATAAGCATGTATTCTCCTAGAGAAGGAAGGCTAGCCACTAATTGCAGGGCAAGGGTTTATAAAAATTAAATAAATTAAAACAAATGCCCGGCTTCGGGTTGAACATTCCCACGAACATAAGGTGAATATACATAGCCACATACTTGTCATTAAATACAGGGAACAAAAGTTCCCTTTGGAGAGAAGTGTTAAATCATCTGCACTTGATCATAGTTCTATCATTACTGCAGAAGACGACTAAGAACATTTAGTTTTTATGAAACCCTAACAGACTCCTGCTACTATTGCCGAACGCGGCAGAGAAGCTCCGACAGCACTGGAACCACTGAAATAAATGCATTTTAGGGTGGACAAGAACCGCCCGCTCTGAGGGAGCAGCCGTCCCACCCGAGCACCGCCTCAGGCCGGCCCCGCCGCGGCTGCCGAGGGGGCCCGGTAACGGGGCTGAGGGGGCTCCCTCGTTAACCGGGGCCCTGAGAGAACCTCGTTAGTAACAGCGGCTGCTCGGGGAGACCCGTCGTTAACCCGGGTGCTGAGTGGGGTCCCCGAGGGAACCGGGGTGCCGAGGAAAAACTCGTTAATAGCAGGGCTGCTGACAAGGACTCCTCTATAACAGGCGGTGCTGAGGAGACCCTCGTTAATCTCAGGGGCTGCACGCCCTCGCCCTGTGGGGAGGGAGCAGGGAGAGGAGGGCACAGGGCTCCAAGCGCCGCCCAACCCCGGCCCAGCCCCGGCCCAGCCCCGGCCCAGCCCCGGCCCAGCCCCGGCCCAGCCCCGGCACGGCCCCGGCACAGCCCTGGTCACCCCCCGGACACCCGCGCTGGGCGCAGAAGCTGTTGGTGAATCAAGGTGCTTGCTGCAGATCAAAAGCTACGGTTTTAGAAAGCCATGGCATTTAAAATATGACACTTTTTTAAATGTTTCATTAGCTTGAGCTCTTAAAATTTCCTTTAATGNGCCGGGCCGGGGGCTGGTACCGGCCGGGGGAAAGCGGGCCCGCGCTGCGCAGAGCGCGGCCCCCCAGCGCCGCCGCTGCCGGGACAGCCCGGCAGGGTCCGCCCGCTGCCGCTGTCGTGTCGCCCCGCGCTGCTGCTGTCGTGTCACCCCGCGCTGCCGGTGTCGTGTCACCCCGCGCTGCCCTGCGGCCTGCGGCCGAGCCTCGTCTGCTTCTAAACCGGATTTAGGGACTTTGAGGAGTCCAAGTGCGTGCTGCAGACACCGGGAGCGTCACTGAGCAGCACTGTACCGCTTGCGGGGAATCAGACACCGCACTGGTACTTTCTGTAGGTTTCCTGAGCGTAGAGCCCGTATGGCGGTGGTGATCTCTTCTAGTTCAAGTACTCGGGCAATAACTTGCAGAAAATTAAACTCGCTGCCATGAAATGCAGTTTCACCGTCCCAGCTGCAAACTCTGGACTTAGCAGATCTGGTTTTGTGTAATGTATTGTAATGTCACACAGTGAACGTCACTGGATGTTTTGTTTGTGGATATGTTACAGGACAAGTTTTAGATAACCGGAGTCGGGCTCCCTGGAGTTTGTCATCTATAACAGATTTCTTCTGGTCGATAGCAGATTTTGTGGTCCTATTGTAAGTAGAAGTTAATTCTTTGGCGATCTTCATTTTAGATTTGACATAGGTGGAAGTTACACTCAATGCTATCAGTAACATAACAATAAAAATGTTACATTTACTCTTTAGCTTTCCATATGTCTAAATGCTTTACTACAGCTATGTGGTTTTGTTTATTAAGTGCAGTATACTTAAAAAGTGCATGAAAAGTGACACTAACTTGTGGGCTGTTCAAATGAGTTTTCTTACATTTCATCTATTTTGATACTGCAAAAAGAAAAGCATACACTTTTGTTAAACAGCATCTACTAGCTGATCAAATAATTAAGCTGTTTGGAGAATTTCCACTGGTGACAATAAATTCTGACTATATAAAAGTAGTCACACAGCAGGAAACACAAATTTATGGCCCCAGATCAAAGAGAGTTAAAAAAAAAAGTTTTTGTGATGTACTCAACTGTTCTTAATTATTTCAGTTACAAGTTTATACATTATGCATTTCTTGCATATTTACAAGAAAACTGGACTTTATAGTTTAAGCCTCACTGTAATTTGGAATTATTTTAGTTTCATATGTAGGAGAAAAATTGCTGAGATTTAAACAACAGTGATCTTGAGAAGATACACTGTTCATTCCTCAACACTGCTTAGCAGTTTTCAGGCCATTTCTTATCTTCCAATCAAAAAATTCAAAAACTGTATCTAGCTATCAATTCAGCTAACCCTTGTTTTAATTTTTCAGTTTCCAGAGTATTATTCAACCAGATTTGAGAAGAAGAGGCTACACATCTTCCTCCTATTCAGGATACAATGACGGAAGAGGGTATTTTTTTTCATATTCACACCAGTTTTTTTCCCTATCTTGGTGAGGTGACATGAATCTTGAGTAGATTACAGTTGTGTAATTGAATTGGGTTGTGCAGGAAGGCTAAAATGGTTATCTGCAGTATTGTTGGTAACAATACACAGCTTTGGACAGCTGCAATAGCAGTACAGACTAACACCCTCTGAAACTATTTTTGAAGCCTGCCTAGCAGACAAGGTGCATCTTTGTTAAAATTCTTCTTTTCTTAGAGATGTTTATACTCAGCATTCGACTTGCATTAGTTCAGTCATTTCTTGTATTACATTACCTACAGATAAAGCAAAACACTTTGTTATGGGGGTATAATTTCTACAAACACTGCAGCCTAAGTATTTTTTAGGACTGTGTAAAAGCATCAGTTATCTGTAGCCTTCTCACATCACACAGGAGTAATGAGAACAGTGGAGAAGAGGATTTTCATGAAAGTTGGGTTGGGGTTTTCTTTCAGCTATTTAGGTGAAACTTAACTTCTTCAGAGGTTCAGACTTTCTCACTACTGACATTTAGAGACAGAGTTATTGTATTTTTAGTTGAAAAGCTTAATGACAATAGAATTCCTTTCTTTTCAGGCCTCCAGCACATCCTCGCCGCAGGATGGGCCGAATAAATCACGGGGGTGGAGGCCCCAGTCCACCACCAATGGCTGGAGGTGGATGAGGAAGGTAATTCCAAATCTGCTGTATCCTGCTTTGAAGGGTTTGGGGTTTTGTTTTAATAGCAGTTGTAATTCAGGGTTAAGGTAGAATGGAGTGTTTTGTCCTCCTGTTGCTGAAGTTACCAAAACAGGAAAATAATCAAAATTGTTCAATAATCAAAGAAACTTCCAGTAAAGGGGAGAAGGGGAGAAAAAGCAGGGGGAAGGGATGTTAAAAAGAATTTTGGTTTAGGAATGGTGGGCTTTCACTTTTAATTGCACAGAAGTTGATACACGAAGCGTGGCAAGGATTTTTGAGCACAGCTGTTAAGTTATTTATAGCTTCTCATCTTTTTTGGCTGCTAATTTAAAAATCAGTTTGGTAGAAACTGAAGCTTTGCTTGCATTTCTGATAGTTACCATACGACATGTGAGGGGTTTTGATTAAAGTTGATATTTCTCAAAAGAAAAGAAGGAAAAAAATAAAGTTGTTACAAGGCAGTAAAAATGGGATTTTTTCCCCTGTTACAGTGATACAGCCATACCAATCTTGAATTCCAGTAAAGTGTAAAACTCAGTATTGCTTAAAAATAGAGGTAAAAGTCCTGGGTTTTAAATTTCTCTACAGCTGCCTCATATTTAATTTTGTTTAATAATTAGTTTGGCTGCTGGGAGTTACATCTGACACTGAGTGTATTTACAGTATGGTTTAATTTACTTTAAGACTTAAGTAAACAATCCTTGGTTTTTATCAGTCACTCCCATTCTTACTATAATAAAAGTTCCAAGGAAAAAAAACCATCCAGGTGGTTAATATCTGTAAGTCTTGTAGGAAAAAGTTCATATACCAGGAAACACATACACCAGTATTTCAGTTCATTAGAACAAGGATAAGCTTCTTCCAAATGGGAGAAAAACCCTGGGGTGTTGCAGCATTTTTTTCTTGTTGAGTGGACACAAGGCCAGTAAAGACTGTGGGAGATGGCTTTTGGGTAATCACAGCAAGGTGTAACCTGCTCAGGAATAAAGTTAGCAAGTCTTTAGCATGTCTCATTTAGCTAAATTAAAAACAATATTATTTTTAAATGGTTGATTTTATCTTGCAAAGAAAGGCCTCGTTGTCTTTTAATGTACAGTAGATACTTTATATTTTAGGTAAACACCTGCTGAAGAGGCAGGCACAAGCATACACATCTGCCAGATGAAAAGAAGAAGAGTTTAGTGGTGGACCAAATGGGGATGTGTATGCCTGACTGGAAACTGTTCTGTGATAGAAGCAGATTAATGAAGTTGTACTGGGAACTCCTTCAAGGATCCGGTGTAACTGAACCACAGTTTTATTAAATACATGTTTACTGTCTAAAGTCTTTGTATAGTTTCTGAACGTTTTACTGTAGTTGCAAAATAATAAGTAAATTATATTTGGCTTGTCACAAGGCTGATTTTCTCATCATTTTTAGAAAGTGAAAAAATCTGAAGTACCATAAGCCTTTTGCTATTCAGATGAGAACAAATACATATTTATAGTTGATACAGATGGTCCCTCAAGAGTCAAAGCAGCACTTCCTAAGAGGTTTTGTATTCACTCTCTCAGGACAAACACTCCGTACTTTGCTGTGTTTTCATTGTATTAATGATACTCTAAAAGCACTTAAAACATGCAGTTAACAAATAACTTCATTTTACAACCCTTGCTTCACTAAGGCCCATACTGGGTTTTGTAACAGAAACACCTCTTGAAACAGCTTCATTCTCCACTATAAACTTATTGAAATGTATAAACCTATTTACTGAACAAATTTGGGGGTTTTTTTAACAAGAAAATTAGGTCTCGTTTTTATTACATGAAGAAAAAAGTAGTTAACACAAATACTGACAGCTATCTCAGAATAGTTATTTTCTTTCAAATAGTAACTATCTTTAATATATCCATTTTCAGGATGACAGTTTCTTACTGTTCTTGGAGTTCATTTGGGATTTGTGAGTTTGGGGTTTTGGTTTTTTTTTTTTTTGCTTAAAGAGGGCTGCATCTATTTGAGAAAAAAAATAGCTGACAAGAATCCACATTAAATTATTTTCTACACAGTGCCACTGCAAAATTTTTACTTAAGTCTCCTTAATAATTTCTTGTTAAGGAAATTTTCCTGTCAGACCACCCAGGCGCCACTCTGGCAGTCACATCCACACACCCTGAGCTGAGATCAAAACTTGTCCTGCTTGACTCCCTACACACACCACACTCACTGTCAGACCAGGTTTCCTTACCAGCTCAACCCCAGGTTTCCTAAAGCAGAGTCTCAGGCGTCCAGATCCTAAAAATAATTTAATCTTGGTGCAATATGTATAGAACAACAGCAGGTAACTCCGAGGAGGGACCCCGCCCAAAGGAACTCCTGGGTTTTATACCCTCAGTGTAAGCAAGGCAAAGTCTGGGGGTCACAGGCTGCTGCCGTGTCTGTGGGTTCCCTCGCCGGCCTGTGCCCCAGGTCCCCGGGCCCTCTGCTGTGCAGAGTTGGTGGCTCACGGCCTCTCCTGGGGCTCCAGCCCCCCAGAGCTCAACGAGCAGCTCGAACTGCAGCTGCACCCCGGGCTCCCTGCACTGAATGTATTCCTTAACGCTCGCGAGGAGGAAATTAATCAACAACGCCCCTCAATTAACAAGCCCCCCCAGCAGCTCCCAGTCCTGCCACACATACCTAACACAAAGTTTCCGTCTTTTACACTTGGCTGTGTAACAGCAACTTTAAGCCTTTAAAAACCGCATCTCCCCCAAGTCCAGTCACACATCCCATTTGCACAGTTTATAGAAGAACTCGCTGCCCACAAACAGAGAGGCTTGGTCATCGCTAGCTCTTTACAGCAGTACCACATACACCAGCTGTACTACGGCCTTTTGATAGAGGAGCATTTCAAGCTGTTGAAAGGCTGTATCCCCCTTCCTGCAGCCCCACCAGCAGCACCAGCCCGGCCGACAGCGTTTGGCTGGCGCTCCCCCAGACCCGCGGCAGCGGCGGGGCTGCTCCCCGGGCTCCCCGTGCCGCTGCTCGGCCCCTCAGCGCCGGGGCAGGAGCCCCGCACTCCGGTACGAGCAGAGCCAGCCCGGGCAGCGCCGAGGAGCCGCCGAGCCCCACGCCGGTACCTGCTCGAGGGGCGGCGCCGGGCCGGGGCCCGCCCGCTTCCGCCCCGCGCTGGGCTCGGCGCCGCTCGGGCCCGGCAGACGCGGCTTCCGCCCGGCCGGAGCATGACCCAGGCGGAGAAAGGCGAGGCGGAGAACGGCAAGGACAAGGAGCGCGACCGGGAGCGCGAGCAGCGCGGCGTGAAGCGGCCCATCGTCCCCGCCGCCGTGCCCGAGTCCCTGCAGGAGGGNCGGGCTCGGCCTTTTAAAGGCCTGCGGAGCGGGGAGTGGAGGCGCCGGGAGGGCTCCCGGTGCTCGTGCGGGCTCGGTCTCACTCGGTGCGCGTTGTGCTGCTTTCAGCAAATACAAAGCAACTTCATCGTGGTGATCCACCCCGGCTCGACCACCCTGCGGCTCGGGCGGGCCACGGACACGCTGCCCGCGGGCATCCCGCACGTGATCGCGCGGCGGCACAAGCAGCAGGGCCAGGCGGCCTACAGGGACAGCTGGCTCCTCAGGGACGGCCTCAACGTAAGCGCGGCCCCGCCCCGCCGAAACCCGCGTGTCCATCGCCTGTTCTGCGGCGGTTTGGTTTGTTGTGCAGTGCATATGTGCCCCTCATCCTTCGTGTTTTTCCAGAGGAGAATACATCTGCAGTCAGACTTTGTTTCACCCTTTTAAGGACTGTGGATGCCACCTACTCAAGTCAGTAGGGTTGCACCAGTCTATGCCTGCATTTTATTTGATTTGTTTGCAGTGAACTAAATCTAAAAAATAGGTAGGTTGAGGGTTTGTACATGTTGATTTCCCTGTGCTGTGGTCTGGTTCCACACTCAGAATTTCTTCTAATGGAATGCCAACTGTAGGATTAGAATCAGACTTCTCTGTGAATGTGTTGGTTACTAGTTAGTTTGTGACTTGGATAACACAGCAAGTAATTTTAGTACAGCCTGGTCAAAAAAAAAGTAATCATCTTATTTGTAATCTGAATCTGTAAAAATCAAATTAATATCTCTAATGTTAAACATCACTTTTAAATAATTGAGCTCTATTTAAACATTTTTGCTCCTATTTCATATTTCTGTAGTTAAGTAGATAATGGCCTGAGCACATCACTAGAGATAAAGTCCATCAGCCACTAAAAGCAGTTAAAAGATTCAACTTGACTTGAATAGGTGTTGGGAACTCTAATATAAAAAACTGTTTCTTTAAACATAAGCATAAGTCCATTTTGCATTGTACAAACATCTGTCCTTTCTACAATCAACCACAGTAATGATTTCATTGTTTCCTAATAGCTTCAGTATTACCAGTATACAGACATGTGGTTTGAAAGTATTCACATTGCGTATTTGGGGTTTTCCTTAGAAACCTGAAAGTACTGAGCAGAGACAAAATGGCCTTAAAATGGTGGACCAAGCAATATGGTCCAAAAAGATGTCGAATGGAGCAAGGCGCATACCAGTGTCACCTGATCAGGTAACTCATTCTTAAGGTCTTATTAAATTGCTCATTCATACAGCCCTTGGGTGTGATGCTGTGCTTAAGTGGATGAGAATAGATACCCTTTATAGACCAAATATGGATGGTGCTATTGTGTTACCTAACTCTGAAAATGTGAGAAAATTAAGATTTTAAATGTTTCCTCAAGGGCTGGGTTCAAAGGGGTGTTTCATTTTTCTTCCATACATTAAAAGTGACTGGTAAAATATTTATCAACAGGATTTGGTTTGGTTACATTTCAGGCCAGGTCATACAACAGACAGATGAGGCCTGCCATTCTGGATCACAGCTCTGGGGCCAAGTGGACAAACACATCAAATCATCCTGAATTTTTGGTAGGAGAAGAGGTAAGATTGATTTTCCTGCTGAATGAAGCTTCACGTGTTTTAATGCAGCCATTAATCAGTTGCAGTCTGCTATAAATTAGTATGCAGGGAAAGACATGTAAAGCTAACCTAGCAAAACTGAGAAACTTTACTGTGGAGTAACTGAGTATTTGTTATCATTCAGCAAGACAAGAGGGTTTCCCGCATTTGCTTAACAAGTGTCGTGGATCCCTTGCTGCTATAAATCAGGCTTTTTGCAGGGAGTGGGTGAGAACTTTGCCCATCTGGCATAATTCAGAGAAAAGGCAAGAAGCTGATAAAAGTGTCTCTACATGGAATTACTGCTGAGTAACTTGATATTTGTGGGCTTCAAAGTGTTTAAATTATTCTAGTTTCTAATATGAGGTAATGGAAAAATATACCTTTATGTTCAGTAGATGTCTGTGGGTAAGACCATTCAAACAATTTAAACAATGTATTTGCTGTCCTTTTATTTTAATGGTTTATATTCAAGCTCTTTTACAAAGAAACCCACTGTATTGCTGTTACATCAGTCTGAGCTCTGCAGTGTCTTGTATCTGCTTCTGAAATACTTTTCTTCCCTGTGTTTGTTACTTATTTTGTTACTATTTTTTTTGGAAAACAATGCCCAGAGTGTAATCTCTTCTTTCCAGGCACTGTATGTTAATCCATTAGATTCTTATAACATACACTGGCCCATTAGAAGAGGGCAGTTGAATCTCCACGCAGGACCTGGTGGCTCCCTCACTGCGGTGTTGGCAGACCTGGAAGTTATATGGTCACATGCAATACAAAAATACCTGGAAATACCACTGAAAGACCTCAAGGTGAGCTGTGAACAGCACATTTGTGTGGTGTGGGCTGTATCCACTTCTGTAAGTGTTATTGTAAAAGAGAAGCACCTTGTTGTTGTTGGTAGCCTCTTAATGGTGCTTTTCGTAACAAGCACATTCTTTCTTCTGGTGAGTGTGGTTCCCAAGACTTCATCTGGAATTTTGTCCATGTCTCTTAAGACAAAAATTGTTTATAGAATTTCTAACAAGGATGTTTAGAAATCCCGTTATAGACATTTGACAGGCTTAGTCTTTCTTTAGGGTTTTTTTGTTGACTAGAGGACGCACCTGGGGAAGGTTGCCTAATACTTGTATAATTATTTATCCTTGCCAAGTAGGTGTTTGTCTCATGTCTGATGTACTTTTAAACATTTTAATGTCTGTTTACTCTTGGCACTTATTTTGAGCACATTTTTTAAAGTATTCCAAACCTTCCCCTTTCCTAAAATTTTTTTTTAATAATTTGTATATCACACTTTATTTGAGAGCTGGCTTTAATTTACTGTTCTTGTTTTCAGTACTACAGATGCATTTTACTAATTCCAGACATCTATAATAAACAACATGTGAAAGAACTGGTAAACATGATCCTAATGAAGATGGGCTTCTCAGGTAAAAACCATACTGAAGCAAGCGCTTAATGATTAATTGCATAAAGATTTCTTTTTCTTTTAAGGCACATTTTTGCACATCAGTCCCAGGTTAGCTGGGACTAGCACCCTCACCTTTTGCCAGTCACATAACTGCTGTCTCTTTCAAAGGGGCAAAAGGGTTGGCTAATATTGAAACAAGTGTTTTGGTTTGCTGTTGTGCACTCTATTCAGCTGAGGTAAAAGCAGCAGCAGTCTGATTTCTTAGGTGTTTCTAAAATGCACAATTGTCTGGAAGGACAGACTGAAACCTCTGGTACTTCCCAAGTTTAAGTATGGGCTTGTGATACAATGTACTCTGTAAAGGTGGAGAAAAGGAGAACAGAGGGTCAAATTGGACCGTATTTTATAACTACTTAAAGACCATATCTGAAATGTTAATAGTAATGCTATTTGATTAAAACTAGAAAAAAATTAGGAAAACATTTCATGTATATCTGATATCCAAGACCCTGCACTACCAGATTAAAAAATGTAGTTAAAATTTGAAGACAATACCTTTAATCTTACAGAAACAGGATCATTTGACTCTGCTCTTAGCTTTTTTCAGGACTTTTAAAGCCTTACCCAAAAAGAAAATCTCTAAGTACCCCCACTCCATCTTCACCAAATATACAGGCTTTCACTGCAGAGTCAGGCTATTTGTAGATCTTTAAAAGACATTAAAATGTCTTTTAAATGTCAGCAATGTGACTGTAAAGTTTGGCATGAATTTAATATAATTTTTTCTCATATTGCTAGGAATTATTGTACACCAGGAGTCTGTCTGTGCTACCTTTGGCAGTGGTTTAAGCAGTGCATGTATTGTAGATGTGGGAGATCAGAAGACAAGCGTTTGCTGTGTAGAAGATGGTGTTTCCCATCGCAACACCAGGTACCTTAGAGTGTGCAGAATTATTATAATCAGGGACTTATTTGCTTACCAAAGATTTGACTTTAAAAAGGAGACAAAATTTCTATAAACACAGGAGTTTTTTTTACTGTGAAGCATTTAGCAGGGTTAACTGCTACAATATGAACCTTAAAGAATTCTGATATCTTTAAAAGAAGAAAACAGGCAGAACTTATCAGAACTAATCCTGTGTTCTGCAAACTCTGTGAAAGTCATGGTCCCAACATGTCTAAAATCTTCCTATCATTCCACTGCCTATCACTGCAGTCAGCCAGTATTTCAGCAACTACATAAGCAGATCTTTTTCTTCTCTGTGCTTTAGGCTGTGCCTTGCATATGGAGGATCTGATGTGTCAAGGTGCTTTTATTGGCTTATGCAACGAGCAGGATTCCCATATAGAGACTGCCAGTTAACTAATAAGTTGGATTGCCTGCTGCTTCAGCACCTGAAGGAGACATTTTGTCATCTAGATCAGGTGAGAAGGGGCAAATCATGTGTTCTCCTAGTATTCTTTTTTTTATTTTACAGAATGTTACTCTGGGGAGCCTTTTTGTGAGTCCAATTGCAAGTATTTTACTCAGTAGAATACTGGCAAAAGCTGTAGAAACTTTAGACTTGAGATGTTTGTAACTTGGTTTATTTTTCCTCCAGCTGAAAGGAATCCCAACCCTTAGAAAGATGATTTCTTTGTTCTTATGGCTGAAAGAAGCTGGTAATACTTGCAAACTTGCTGGTTTTCAGCTTCAGTTCTGTAAGATCTGCCAGCAGGTCTCTTCTTCCTGCACAAACCCTCATTGTAGAGGCTTAGGCATGTAGAAAGCTGTCTGGCAGATCATACTACATGGAAAAGACTTTAAAAAACTCAAGAACAGGTAAATAAAATCCATAGTTAGAAGAGAGTTTTGTTACTTTTTGTTGTTTTCTGTAGTTTAAATAGATTATGCAGCTTGATAAATATAAAAGATACCATTTTTTTGTTTCCATTGTTTCTCACCTTAGGATATTTCTGGATTACAAGATCATGAGTTCCAAATTCGGCATCCAGATTCTCCAGCTTTATTGTACCAGTTCCGACTAGGGGATGAAAAATTACAGGTGATTTTTAAATTAAGTTACAAGTTTATTGAGCAGTCAGACTCAGAGCCTCACTTTGTATCAGTCCAGTGCTACTAAGCCCATGTGATTTATGGATTGTTCTTAAACTATGCTTGTAGATAAGATTAATTCCTGTATGGATGAGTGGGCCTAATGCAGCTCTGGGGGAAGAACAAGACTTTCTAAGTAGCTTTAGCCACAACGGTTGTTGCTTTCTCTAAATATGATAATTATCCTTCAAGTGCAAAGCATTAATGTTAATTTTGCAAGTTTTTCAGCTCACCATTGAATTTTCTAATTTTGTAACAAACTGTATTTGAGTACTTATTTATCATACAAAGCTAAAATCTGTGAAGAAACTTGTGTATTTGTTGGGATATTTTTAAATAATGAAAAACAGAAGACACTTTAGTATTTTACAAACTACCTGGAAAAAAAACACCTCTACTTAATTTTGAATTGTGAGAAAAATAGAACAAGACTTACCTTTTTCCTGTAGTAAATGCCAAAAGAGGGAAAACTGTAGTAAACCCATGCCAAATCTCTCTTCAGGCACCAATGGCTCTGTTTTATCCAGCAACTTTTGGAATTGTGGGACAAAAAATGACAATTTTGCAGCACAGGTCACAAGGTGACCCTGAGGATCCTCATGATGAACATTATCTGCTGGCCACACAAAGTAAGCAGGAGCAGGTGTGTGATTGCTGGTTTTATTCTTCATTAACTATCATTTAATTGGGAAATAAAATGAGGACTCATTAGCTCATCTCAGAAACCAGAGTTTGTTACCTGGGTCAGAAGTATTAAAGAATAAATTTAAAGTAAGTCATTACAGATGCCTAAACAATTCTGTAATTAGAAGTGTGCATTTTTAAGGTCTAAGAAGGCTTCATATTATGGGATTGATCAATCTGATGGAGTTTAAAATAAGCCCTTACTTAGAACATGAGGATTAAAATGAAAATTAGATTAAATAATAATGCAAGGCTTAACCTTGCTGTGCAAAAAGGTGAAGGGAAGTACAATGGTGCTTAGTTAAGTCCTTGTACTGTTCTGTAAGCTGCTCAAGATCTTTTTGCATTTTTCATATTTCAACTTGTTTTCTCATTTTTAAGTCTGCAAAAGCTACAGCTGACAGAAAATCTATGTCCAAGCCTGGTGCATTTGAGGGAGAATTGAGAGGCCAATCCTCAGACATTTCAGAGAGGATCTACCCACAAGAAGTGGAACTGGGATCTTCCCAGGGTGACTGTATGATCCCTGGCAATGATTCAGAGGAACCTTTAACTGCACACATGTCCAGGAAAACTGCCATCTCTCAGTTTGAAGGCAAAGCCTTGGGCTTGGACAAAGCCATCCTTCATAGTATTGACTGCTGTGGTAAGAATTACATTTGTACAAGTCTGTAAAATACACCTCAGGGTGGATTTATGGAACTCCTGTACTTCACCGAAGAAAGGTATCTCCGTAGGTTTTATCAGCCTGGGAGTAGCTACACTGTTTCTTATGCTTGCATTTTTGTTGATGTTTCTTGAGCTCCATGTTTTGTATCTCCAGGGAATAGAAAAATAATTTTAAAAGCAAACATCAGTTTCTATCTAGTTTGACATGCACTAAATTAATTGTAATACAAATACAGGCCATATTAACTTTAAAAAACAGATATATTTCTATGTATTCATTCATTCCAGCATCTGATGATACAAAAAAGAAGATGTACAGCTCAATCTTAGTAGTGGGTGGAGGCCTTATGTTTCATAAAGCTCAAGAGTTTCTTCAACACCGAATTCTCAACAAAATGCCACCTTCTTTCAGAAGAGTCGTTGAAAATGTTGAGGTCATCACAAGGCCTAAGGTAACTGTTAACTGAGAGCTAAGTAGTTAGTAAACTATGATTGGTTGAAATCTTTAAAAGATTAAAAGAAAAAAATTCTTTCGAAATCCCAGGGTAGTTGAATATCTGAGATTTAAGGGAGCTTTCAGCCTATGACATAGCACTGGCTGGTTAGAGACAGGAAGTTAAAGACAGTGCAAGAGTGTTACTGGTAGAGATCACAGTTTTTATTAGCTAAAGACCATGTTCTTAAAGAAGCAGTTAGTACTGGCCCATGAACCTGTCTCCTCAGCAAGAAATTGTGATTTTTTTTTTTTTAGTAGTATTAAGATGTCTTGGTTTGAAAAGACAGGAGTATAATTCTGAAATTGAGGAGCTTTTAGGCAATGATATGAGGGAAAAAAAAAATAACAGTTCTTTATTAATATAGACAACAACAGTACCCACTGACAGAGTCAGGAATACAACCTGGCACCCTGTTCAGGGTGGTTGGTAGCAGTCAGATGAAAATGGCTCTCTGAAGCGCTGATCGGGTAGAAAGATCCTGATGGTCCAGTGAAAAGCTCTTGTCCTCTGGATATCCAGGAGCAGGAGCTAGCTGGTGTGTCTCAGAGTCCACCTTATATTCAGGTGGGAATGCTTGGCTCCTCCCCCCTGGGTGGAGCCTCTTACAATGGGATTGAGATGACTCATGAGTCATGTGCTGAGTTCTTAATGGCCCATTAGCAGAGATAATGGGCCCCTGGATAGCAGGAGATAACAGTGTTTTAACAGTTTAACAGCTGTTTCAACGGTTGTGGAGATGGTAATAGAATAAACCTATTTTTAACCTAGGACATTAGATAAAAGAAAAACAGGCATTGAGATTAATTTTCATCTGGCAGTAATCAGGCAAAACTTGTAAATATAGTTCCGTCTATTTCAGAGCCTCCATTACTGAAGGCAAGATTTTCATGACGTGCTTAGCATCTTAAAACAAAAAGTGACTTCTCAAATCATCTTGAATATCATTTAAATATTTTTTATCTCACTGTTTTTTCCTGGATAATACTGAAAAACTTTTCTCCTCCCCTGCCCTGCCAGATTCTAACTGGTGAATACTGTTGGAAAAACTAGGATACAACTTTGGAGAACTATGCAAAATGAGACCGATGATTGTGTGCAATCTGTGTTTTGAATTTAGGATATGGATCCACGTTTAATTGCCTGGAAAGGAGGTGCAGTTTTGGCCTGTCTGGACACAACTCAGGAGCTGTGGATATACCAGAGGGAGTGGCAGCGTTTTGGTGTCAGGATGTTACGGGAGCGAGCTGCGTTTGTGTGGTGATGGAGGTCATTACAGAGGAACCTGTAGGAACTTCACTAAAGATTCCTTTCCCCAAATGCCCTTTTTTCCAGTGCACAGGAATTGATCTTCTGCTGATATATATTTTTTGTATTTTATTGATATTAACTTCAACTGAGATTTTTCTGGAAGTGTTGTAAAAAACCAAAAAACTTACTAAATGCACTTGACTTCAGCTACTCTTTGTCTTTTGAATTGTATGCATTGAATTCTGCATACAGAGTATCACTTTCGTCTCCAAAGTAACTATATTTGTATTATACAGGTTATGTATATTAAAATTGGACAGTGTAGGAACTTTAGGTATAAAATGTAGTGTGACAGATGTTAGGCCAAGATTCATTCTAAAAAGATGTACACAGAAGCAACAGCTGAAGGGTGCAGCTGTGGGTTTAATGTAATATTCTGATTCCTACTCTAATATTACCAGAAGATGAAGTTATAAAATATGTTACCATTAGGGTAAAGGTGAAATGAAGAACTAAGACTACAGTCGCTGTTGGTATTTTACTTATGTAATAAATTATTTTACTCAGTGGAAAGACAAGAATGTGGAAGTGGAGTATTTTTTTCTTGCCCTGTACTTATCATCAAAACCTCTTGTTAGCTTTTCATTATCCATGGTAGAGTCCACCTTCTTCCCTATTTTACAAAAATCAGTATAATACACCCAAAAGACCTAGCAGCAGCTTTCTACAGCCATCACATTTTTGAGTTTCATTCCATGTGAGGGCAGCAAGCCTGTGCTCCGTAACCACCCTGCACCACCAACCAAACCTGGTTTGGTTGGGCAGCTGCCTTCAAGAGCACCAGGACTAATTTGAACTGAAATATTGGAGCTGGAGCTTCCTGGACAAACTCGAGAGTGTTCCTATCGCAATAATACCTAAAAGGTAGTCTTTTTTATGTGACCTTATCTAAAATGATGCTTGCAGCAAAACTCAACAGAATACAAAAGCTCCAGAAGGTGAGAGCTCTTATCTCAGTCTGAGATGGCACGAGCTGCCACAGCAATGAGACACAGTCACAAGTAGAGCAGCAAGGAGGAAACACTCAAATCCTCCAAATGAATTGATTGTGAGCAGCTCTGAAAGAGAAAAAATCACCTTGAACAAGTCTCTGAAAGCTATCATCGGTTATCACAATAATACTTATCAGTATATGGTATTTATGGATGCATTTGTGTGCATTTTAATAGACTTTAGAGAAAACGCACACAGAATTATTGGAATTATCATTTCCAATGTCCATACCCAGAAAGTGCTAAAAAGCAATGCAAAATGATTAATCATCAACATTGGTGGTGTTGACTAATTTACTTGATGTTCTTCCCTTCTTTGAAAGAAACACGGTATATCAGTCTGAATCTGCTTCCCTCCCATGTTACTGGAATGTACCTCCCCCTGCAACCTGATGTCTCATCAGTCAGTCATCTCATCTCATCTCCTCTCCTCTCTTCCTTTTTGTTTAGAGTTTTGCCTTGAGCTACTAATAATAAAATTACTAATTCCTGAAGTGCAGCATTACTGTAATAAGCATAAAACAAAAGGAAGGTGAAAGGCAAAATTTGCCAAAGCCAGTATACATAAAGTCACCTAAGACCCAAATCATCTACATCTTAAAAGGATTTTAACTTTCAAACATCTGTATAACCAAAACATTTATTTTTCCCAGATTTTTGCAGACATGCAGGGGAAAATCGGCTGAATATACCTGATAAATATTGCAACGGAAAACAATGAGTAATTTCAGTTTAGTTTGCAGTGAATACTAACTTGAGACTGATAATTATTCAAGTATCCATGCATTAAAAAAATAGCAAATTCACCTGCACAGAACTCTCAAAATTTCTATTTAAAGGCCATGTGTATGATTTGGTTGGTAACAAAGGGATAAGATATCATCACCAATTTCTAGTCAGCAAACCCATGAAATACTGGACACCTGCAGGAGCCCTTACAATGAAGTGGAAACTGCTCTATTTTTTCACATTCAAAACAATAAACCCAATTAGAATTTTGTGCTCTACATCTACCCCTACTTAACTGCTGAAATTACTCTGTTACTTCATGAGACTTCTATATTCTTAAACATATTTAGTGCGTATTTTCTATAGATTTTTTTATTTGCTTACTGAATAACAGCATTGAAAGTGTACAAAATTATTTCGACACTGCAAACACACATCAGTTTGGTTTCAAGCATTCTTAATCTCTGCAAAGATTAAAGACCACTTATATCAAGTACACATTTACTCATAGTTCCACAGGGAACAATTACTCTTTTCCATTAATGAATAATTATTCAGAAGTTTGGAGTGTGGTGCTTGAGTGTGAATAACCAACCACCCAGAGACTGTCCATTATCTTCTTATCTGATTAAGAACAAAGACATTAACAAGTAATTAAGCTAGAAAATTATCAATCATTCAATGCATTCTGAGAGGAGTGATAAGGAGGGACTTGGGAAAAAAACCAGCATTTACAAGCAATATCAAAGATATTGCAGCAAAGACCATTGTCCTTAGATGATGTCAGGAAAAAGTACAAGATCTCACAATAATCTTGGTTTGTCTTCATTATATCAGCTTTGTTCTACCATGAGCATTCTGAAGGGGAAAACCAGACCCCTGGGTTCATCCTCCAGGAGTGGCACTGACTCTTCACACAATACCAATCCCTGGCCATTTATCAAGGAATTTTATCAGCTACTGTGCTCACCACCACGTTTTAGTGCAGTTTAGTCTACAACTAACACACACTACATTAGCATACACTGAAGATATTCAGAGGACTAAGCCAATAGAGAAGTAACTTATCTGAGTTATATTGTGAAATTATTAGTTCTTCTGCCCACCCAGTGGGAAACTGTTCAGAATTATGATTGAACACACGCTTATCAGTGATACAACCAAACCCGAAAGTCGTCACTGCTGAGGTAACGAATCACTCAACGCAGACAGGCCCGGCAGGACAGCGCGTTTGCTGCGCTCGCTTCCAAACCACGGCGTTCTCCTGGAAACACGCATTGCTCAGGTAAGGATCGCAATTAAAGCCTTCAGCTGCAAGTTCCAGCTTAACTTTCTCAGGCTGCCTTCGAGCACTGCGCCCAGCGCTCATACATACACGGATACCTCCCGTCAGTGCCGGGGACGGAGCGAGGCACGGGCACGGCGGGCACGGAGCGTGGCACGGAGCGGGGACACCTGGGGTTTCATCACCAGCCGCGTTGCCGCTCCCAGCGCTCCCACTGGAAAGCGTTTTCGCAGCCAAGGATGGGGGAAACGTTTTTTCCGCCCCACTGATAGCGAGGTGAAAAAGTTGGAGCGCTCCCGGGAAGGAGAGGGGTGGGGTCGCCTCAGTGCGGAGGTGGATTTGCCCCGCGCCCCGGAGTTCGGCGACGGAGCTGGCAGCCCTGTCCCGGGGAAACCTGGCAGCCCTGTCCCGGGGGAATCTGGCGGAGCTGGCAGCCCTGTCCCGGAGGAACCTGGCAGCCCTGTCCCGGGGGAATCTGGCGGAGCTG